>JANAVB010007554.1:0-124622 GCA_029216955.1 Iris pallida
TTAAATACTTTCTACTACTATATACTATAATCAAGGGATTACTTGCTTAAGTATAATATATATCTCTACTACCTATTAGCTTTTTCAAATATGTTTTCTAAAAGGGATATAAGCATTTCTTTAAATAAATAAATATATTTTCTAACTATGAAATTCTTATTCCTAAATCAAATTCTCTTAGACTAGAATGTCCCTTAAAAAAAGACTGATCGATCATTTTCTATTTTCTTGCAAACTTGAACACCTTCACATCGACCTTAGCCAAATGGACTATTTTGGACGCAATGGTACTATCGGTTTCACCAGCTAAGGATCCCAGGCGAGTACATTTTCTGATAGTTTTCATATTTGATAACTTATGTGATTCATGTATTTAGTACTATCTTACATTAATTTTCTGTTGATCCTCGACACGATGGTTACACGATGTAGTACGTATGGATTCCTTTCATGTTATATTTCATAATTACTATGTTCGTAACTAATTTTTGTGTTCATGACCTTTTTGGATCCATTAGTACTAGTTGGACGGAGAAATACATTAGTAGACATGTAAATATACCAAGAATTATTCTATTGGTCTGATCGTGAATGATAGTGGCCGCACACGACACATGCGGTTGGCTGGATCTTACCCCTAGCCGTTTACATGTCAAAAGTAGTATTTCAACACACTAGATAGGTACAATTTTTTGGTTCTCACTTGTCATTACTACTAGGCTCATCTGCTTTTACTCTATGTTAAGTTCTAAGATTTTATGCTCATATGTTCATCATGTGTTTCTTTACTATTTACTGCTTTATAGACTTTATTAATTATTTGGAACTGTTGTTAGAATGTACTCATTCCATTCCTGATTGGAAACCAACTTTTCAGGTTAGTCGTGACTACTCTTAGCATTGGAAGATACGGGTGTAATTGAAGGCCAAAACCCTAGAAGACAGTTAGAAAGAATTGTTGTTAGTCGTATTCAATATTTTGTAAGACATGTATTTTCGTTAAATGTAAAACTTGTGAATATTGTAAATTGATTTAATTTTGTGAATGGGCAAATAAAGTAAGTACTTTTGAGCACTTGTTTTTATTGCGGGCTAGACAACGTACTACCGCGATACTATGACGTAGAATGGACTTGGACACGCACTCACATCCCGAAAAACGGGTACGGGTCGTGACAATTTGTTCACACGTCTACTTAGCATTTTTCCTCCTAGCTCACTAAACGAGCAAAGATACAATCAAGTCTCTGTGTCACAATCGTGTCTCAACTGGATACTCAATGAAATACAATAAAATATAGCATTATAATGTAATAAGCACATAAAGTAATAGTGTACTTGCCTGAATTCTGAACGAATAGATTTCAAAAGTTGATGACAAGATGAACTCTAGACTAGAAGCTATTAACCCAAATCACACCATCGTACCACGATCCGTGCACGAAAACCACAAGTCAATTCTAAGGTTCATAATCTAAAAATTACGAAAAAATGGCGAAGGGACTAACCTAGCTAATATTATTTATTATGAAAGAAATCATCTAAAAACCTAATTTAATCTAATTATAATCTGAAATATAATTTAAATAAGGAATTTTGGCTATAGAAAGTCGCGTTCCTATTTTGGAATTCATGACACACAAATTGAGGTGTACCATTGACTAACTAGTCAAATATTATGAACTCAATGATTTGAGGGTGCATCTTGGTAGATTTTAGTGCCACGAGTGCAGCGAAATTGACCGTGCCGCAAAATCATAATTTGGTCAAAAGTTATCGCCGTTATGGCTAACCGTGACCAAATCGGTAAATTACCGATCAAATCTGAGTTCAACATAATAAATAAAATACTAAACAAATTTCTGAATTTCTAGAAAAATGTATATGTTGTAGAGCGTCGTGTCAGCTTTCCAAAACTTCAAATGAACCGCAAATCAGAGTTCAGAATCTAATGAAATCTCAAAAACAGTACGACACATCAATTTTTGGACAACCGACACTCAAATAAATCTCCAAAAATTTACGTAAATAATTACAAAAAAGTAAATGTATTTTTAGAAAGCTAACCTTGATACGCATCTAACAAAAAATTGGCACTCAAAACGGACGTCGGGATTGATCGCAATCGTCTCGTGAAGTTGGAAGATCTCGAAGATCAAACCAAAGGAGGTTGGAATAATAAAGTACGGTTTATTGATATATATATATTATATATATATATATATATATATATATATATATATATATATATATACATGTGGGCCCAGGTGTGGCTGACTAAGTTGCTGACTGTGTAAATATTAACTTAAATTCAGAAAATTATTTAAACTTCAAATAAATCCAAATAAATTGCAAAAAAATCTAGAAAAATCTTAGAAAATTCTAAAAAACATTTCTAAGTGTCTAGAACCTAATAAAAATATTTTAACTCAAAATATAATCGTTTGACCCTACAGTAAATTCTAAAATCCTATAAAATAAATTCTTTAGGTTTTAATTATCTAAAAAATCATAAAAATTCTAGAAAAATTCAGAAAAATCTTCGAACATTCTAAAAATATTTCTAATCATCTAGAGCCCAAATAAAAATATTTGGTCCCGAAATACCCCCGAATGACCTTATAGTATCCTAAAAGTCCTTAAAAATAAAAACCATTAAATATTAAATACCTAAACATATTCAAAAAATATAAAAAAATATAAAATAGCTAAATAATACATATAAAGCTATCTAGAGGTTATATGATCTTAATATGGTCATAACTCATCTACAGCTTCGGCATGACCCCCAATGATCATAAAATTAACCATAAACAAATAAAAAAAAATAAAAATTTGGGAAGTGGGTTTGTCCTCAAAATTTCAAAGGATAAGATTAGGCACCGATACAATAATGATCAAAATCGATTGGCGAATAGAATCAAAATCTAGAAAAATATAGGAAATGGCATGATCGAAATATAATCAAAGTAGTTTAGTCATGATCAAAATCGTTTAAGAATGATCAATTTGAAATCGTTACGTCACGATCTGCGACTTAGCACGATCATAGATTCAAAATCCAAATGCGATTATGAATCTAGTGTAATAGAATCAATTATAATAATCGATTCTAGATGATATTACTAGAAAGAAACTAATAATGATTCTTAAATAGAAGGATAGGAAAGAAAGGAAGAACTACCAGTTTATTGAGAAGACGTTAATAAGAAATAAGACCTCAAATCAATTTAGAAAATTAATTGTCATATGCCAATAAAAGATATAGTCTCTACAGTATCCGAAAATCGAAAGCATATCCAAAGCCATTTTATCTAGAATCTATGCCTCGCTAGTGTACATATGCTGCAGTAAACTCTTGGTTTCATGACTAAAATAGGGATATGGTATCGAAGACTCTATCAACTCTATCCAATACTGACATAACAACTCAAAGCTCAAAATAGGACAACTGGACATAGTTTTAATAATATTCGATAACCTACGATAACCTGATATTATTTCAACTTAGGGGTCATGTCTCGTCAGTGCGCTGTTGGCTGCAATGAACCCAAAATCTCCATAAGTCAAATAAATGGCGACAGTACGCATCTGCCTTGCCATTATAAGTCACTAAATATTCTTTCAAACTCCATCCATAAGAATTTTCAAAGGAGTTTCTTGAAATTTAAACAATTTCTAAGATGATCATGATGGAAAAAAATATAAGTATCTGTGCTTGAAATGAAAGCATCAATTTTGAAAATAAAACGATCTATTAGGAAGAAATGACTGAAGATAAGAGAAGTATAAACATTCTAATCTCTATCAAAACTAACTCAAGATTAACATATAGGTAATTGAATTAGAAATTCTTTCGAAATAATTCCTTATGGCAAAAAAAAAATAAATTAGCAATTCAGATATGTTGATGATATTTAAGGAGGGCAAAAAATAAATTTGACAAATGATCAAGATTTTGGAATTGAATCCTACGAAGTCCTAATTTACCAGGCGAATAGTCTACCTACCTTTGATCCTACAATCATGTCAAAATAAAATAGTATATACTTCTATGAAAGTTATCTAATAGGATTTAGAATTAAATAAATTCCTACATAAATCATGGCCTATGTAGTAATCTTAACTACCCAACAGTCAAATTGAATAAGGGCTTCCCTATGGTATACCTAGTCCTAGCCATTCTCCTAAAATCAGATCAATCCTAATTGTGAATGGACATTTCCTAATCGCAGGCTTGTAGTAGTACGACTAATATAGGTACTACTACGAGTTCGCAATCTTTTACGAAAATTGACCTGCATGGGCCATAAAAAAACTTGTCACGACCCGCACTCGATTTTCGGGATACGAGTACGTGGCCAAGTTCAGCCTACGCCGCACCATCGACGGTAGTACGCTGTCTAGGTCTCAATATCAATCTTAAATACAACAAAATTATATCTAATTGCTCATTCACAACAACTATTTTGTTTACAATTATAATATAATATAAATAATTTTTGGGGAACAAATATGCTAAACATTTAAATAAAAGAAACTAACTAATCTCTCTAGAATCTAAGGTCGGCCTCAAAATCTCTATCTCCCTTGTATGGTCCTTAGCATAAAAGTAGGAAGCATGCCAAGTCACCTGCAACGATCCTGCCAGAAAGGAGCAAAGTATAACCCTATTGCATTTATGTAACTTAATACAAAAAAAACTAGACAATAGAGATGCAATGTAATAGTAAAGAAATATGTATACAAACTGGAAATAATAACATGCACAAGAAACTACTATCAAAAATATGTATGAACAAGATAACTGAAAAATGAACATGAACAAGTAAAACTAATCAAACTGTACTCTGAAAAAGTTTTTGACAGCGAACGGCTGGACTAATACCGCACATCATGCGATGGCTATCACACATTTTTGGTATGGCTAACCCATATGTGTGGTGTATGACTTAGCTATCATTCATTAAACATTAATTGGTGTTTGTTCACACGTCTACTCAGCATTTCCCCTTTCGACTCACTAAACGAGCAATGATATAATCAAGCCTATCGTGTCATAATCGTGTCTCAACTGGAAACTCAATGAAACACAATAAAAGATAGCATTATAAGTAACAAGCACATAAAACAATAGTGTACTTGCCTGAATTCCTGAATGAACTGAATTCACAAGTTGATGACAAGATGAATTCTGGACTAGAAGATATCAATCCATATTACACCATCATACCACGAACCGTGTGTGAAAACTACAAGTCAATTCTAAGAGTCCAAATCTAAAAATTATGAAAAATGGCTAAGGGAATAACCTAGCTAAATGAAATAAATCATCAAAAAACCTGATTTAATCTAATTATAATCTGAAATATAATTTAAACAAGGAACTTTGGATATAGAAAGCCACGGTTCCAATTTTAGAATTATGACACGTAAATCGAGACGTACCATTGCCTAACTGGTCAAATGCCATGAACTCAATAATTTAAGGGTGATCTTGGTAGATTTCAATGCCATGAGAGCAACGGAATTAACCATGCCGCAAAATCACGTTTTGGTCAAAAGTTATCGTCGTTATGGCTAACCGTGACCAAGTCAGTGAATTATCGATCAAATTTGAGTTCAACGTAATAAATAAAATTTTAACAAATTTTTGAATTTCTAGAAAAAAATATATGTTGTAGAGCATCGTGTCAGCTTTCTAAATCTTTAAACGGATCACAAATCAGAGTTCAGGATCTCCCGCGATCTCGAAACAGTGCAACGCATTAATTTTTAGACAATCGACACTCAAATAAATCTCTATAGAAATTCACGTAAATAATTACAGAAAATAAAAAATATTTTTGGGAAGATAACCTCGATACGCTTTTAACAAAAAAATGGCACTCGAAACAGACGAAGGGGTTGATCACATCGCCTCGTGAATTTGGAGGATCTCAAAGATCAAACCAAAGGAGGCTGGAATAATAAACTAGGGTTTTATATATATATATATATATATATATATATATATATATATATATATATATAAAGCAAATGACCTCTAGCCTATTGGTTAAGAGAGATACATGCGGCCCAAGTGGTCAGGAGTTTGAGCCCCAGTGGAGGCGAGTTCGCCACAATTACCCAGCTTCATATATATACATATATTTTTTGAGAGGTGGTTTGGCGCCAACATGTGGACCCGAGTGTGGCCGACTAAGCTGTTGACTGTGTAAATGCTAATTTAAATTCAAAAATTATTTTAACTCCAAATAAATTGCAGAAAAATCTATAAAATTCCTAAAAATTCTAGAAAATATTTCTAAGTGTGTAGAACCTAAATAAAAATATTTTAACTCAAAATATAATCCTGTGACCCTACAGTAAATTCTAAAAGCCTATAAAAATAAATTATATAGGTTTTAATTATCTATAAATTCCTAAAAATTCACAAAAATTCTAGAATATTCTAGAAAATATTCTAGTCATCTAGAGCCCAAATAAAAATATTTGATCCCGAAATACCCCCGAATGACCTAATAATAAATCCTAAAAGTCCTTAAATAATAAACCCTTAAATATTAAATTCCTAAAAATATAGAAAAATATAAAAAATATAAAATGGCTAAATAATACATATATATGATGTCTATAGGTCATATGATCTTAATATGGTCATAGCTCACCTACAAGCTTCGGCAGACTTTTAATGTTCATAAAATTAATCATAAACAATAAAATAAAATTAAAAATTTGGAAAGTATGGGCTTACAAATCTACCCACCTTAGAAAAATTTTGTCCTCAAAATTTTAAAGGATAAGATTGGCACCGATACAATATGATCAAAATCGGTTGGTGAATAGAATCAAAATCTAGAAAAAGATGGAAATTGGCGATAGAAATATAATGAAAGTAGTTTAGTCATGATCAAAATCGTTTAAGAATGATCAATTCGAAATCGTTTCGGCACGATCCGCTACTTAGCACGATCATAGATTCAAAATCCAATTGGCGATTATGAATCTAGTGGAATAAAATCAATTATAATAATCGGTTCTAAATGATATTACTAGGAAGAAACTAATAATGATTCTTAAATAGAAGGACAAGAAAGAAAGGAAGAAATACTAGTTTATTAAGAAGATGTTAATAAGAAATAAGACCTCAAATCAATTTGGAAAATTAATTTTCATATGCCAATAAAAGATATAGTCTCTATAGTATCCGCAAATCGAAAGCATATCGAAGCCATTTTATTGAGAATCTATGCCTCGTTAGTGTACATCTGCTGCAGTAAACTCTTGGTTTTATGACTCAAATAGGGATACGGTATCGAATACTCTATCAACTCTATCCAATATTGGCATAACAACTCAAAGCTCAAAATAGAACAACTGGACATAGTTTTAATAATATTCGATAACCTATGCTTACCTAAAATTACTTCAATATAGGGATTATGCCTCGCCAGTGAGCTGCTGGCTGCAATGAACCCGCGTCTCCATAAGTCAAATAAAGGCAACAGTGTGCACCTGCATTGCCATTATAAGTCACTGGATATTCTTTTAAAATCCGTCCATAAGAATTTTTAAAGGAGTTTCTAGAAATTTAAACAAGTTCCAAGATGATCATGATGGAAAAAAATGTTAGTATCTTTCCTTGAAGTGAAAGCATCAATTTTGAAAATAAATGATCGATTTGGGAGAAATGACTGAAGACAAGAGAAGTTTAAACATATAATCTCTATCAAACTAACTCAAGATTAACATATAGGTAATTGAATCAAAATTATTTCAAAAATGATTTCTTATGGCAAAAGGAAAATAAATAAGCAATTCAGATATGATTATGATATTTAAGGAGGGCAAAAAATAAATTTAACAAATGATCAAGATTTAGGAATTGAATCCTAGGAAGTCCTAATTTAGCAGACAAATAGTCTACCCACCTTTGATCCTATCATCATGTCAAAACAAAATAGTATATCCTTCTATGAAAGTTATCTTATAAGGTTTAGAATTAAATAAATTCCTACATAAATCACATGGCCTATGTAGCAATCTTAACTACCCAACAATCAAATTAAATAAGGGCTTCCCTATGGTATACCTAGATATAGCCATTTTTCTAAAATTAAATCAATCCTAATTGTGAATACGCATTTTCTAATCGCAGTCTCACAGTTGTACGACTAACATAGGTACTACTATGAGTTCGCAATCTTTTGCAAAAATTGACCTACATGGGCCACCAAAAAATTTGTTATGACCCGCATCCGCTTTTCAGGATATGAGTACGTAGCCAAGTCTAGCCTACGCCGCAGCATCGACAGTAGTACGCTGTTTAGATCTCAATGTCAATCTTAAATATAACAAAATCATATCTAATTGGCTCGGGGGCGGGTATGGTCGGTCATCGGGGCCGAGGGCAGGTAGGGGGTCGTCGGGGCTGGGGGCGGGTAGGAGGGGTGGTCACTAAAGGAGGGTGTGCGGGATGGTCGTCCGGAGGGGTGAGTAGCACTGGGGGAGTGTAGTTTAGGAATAAAAAAAGAATCAGGTGTCAAGTTAGAAGTATAAGTTGAAATAGTACCTATAAAAGTTAAGGGTATCAAATTGAAAAATAGTAAAAGTTAAGGGTATCAAAGTTACAATTTAGCATATATATATATATATATATATATATATATATATATATATATATATATATAGGCAACCAAAATATTATACAAAATGCTCCGCAAAATCGGGAATAACAAAATTACATCCCGCTCGACTAGCAAAATGTCCCAAATACAAAGCCTGGGCCAGACCAACCAATGGAAGAAACAAAGAAAGAAAAGAAAAACTACCTATTTTAACGACTGCAAAAAAAACCCAAAAGTATAACCCCCACGAACAACCCATCTCCCCAATAGCAAAGCATGGCCTCCTCCCCATACCCCAATAATCGCAAGCTAACCCCCTTCAATACTGCCCTAAATCTCATGTAGCTCCTCCCATGAGATGTGCGAGCATCGCCTAGTTGCTTTACCAACCTGCAGTTGGACTTCCCACTTGATTTTCCAAGCATTGAATTGGTAACCTTCGTAACGGTTTGTTCCTATTATTCCATACCCACATTGCCGCGTCGGCCGTAATTTGCTTAATGTGAATTCTTTCGTTAGACCACCAGTTCGTAAGTCATTCCCAGATAGCACTTGACGGACCCTCACTCATGCCAAGGGCCCTGTGAAGGTGCTGCCAAAGCTCGTCCGCTAGCCCTTCCAACGAAAAAATGTGGATACCGTCCTCTCTGCCCAGCTGCTCACAGCAATGGCAGTTGGATGCCAGGTGGAAACCAATGCCCTGTACTTTATCGTCTGTAGGCAATTTGTCTAGAAGAATTCTCCAAAGCAAGAAGGGCCATTTAACCAGAATGCAGTCACCCCAAATGTATGAGAAACATGGGATGATCGGATATTTAATTCTAACCTGCTCCCAAGCCGCGGCCGCGGAGAAGACCCCCGGCCCCTGCGAAGACCATCTCCACCGGTCGGGACGCAACTGGATTGTGTAAGTCGCCTCCCGGATGCTTTGGCACGTCAGCTCACAGGCCAACTCACCCACTTTTCGGAAGTCCCAGCCTCCCTCAACGCTCTAACAGTCCTTTATACGAATTCGAAGGCCCTCCGCCCTGAGCAAAAGCGGAACCAGCCTCCCCTGCAGGAGCCATTTCTTCCAAAAATAGGGCGCCCTTTCCGAGCTCCAGCTAGATGAACTCCTCTGCCAGGTCCCTCCACAATGATCATACCAAGTCGTGAGGCCGCTGAGGTAATCTGCACCTGGGTCGGATGGGCTCTCGACCAATATTTTTGTTATTGCCGGGGCACAATTTTTGATGGAAAACTGAAAATATGAAACAATTGTAAAAATAATGTTCCAACGCAACACTTCTAGGAAGGTTGCATAAGTATAACGAAGATCTAAAAAGATATCGTTATGATATTACGAGAATCTAAAAAGATTTCGTAATCACAGCAATCAGATCGTGGTACTTCTAAAAAGAAGATACACTTAGAGTTACTGGCAGCAACGAAGAAGGTGACTGGCGAAAGATGGAAGAAATCCTGCTGGGGTGAATGATCACCGTTGCTCAAAGCTTTATTCGCCCTAAACGAACAGCTTCCAGGAACCAGCAAGTTCGTCGGAGAACTTGGAACACTCCTGCTCTTCTGACTCCTCGGATGGACACGAACTCCCGTACAAAAGCAACGCTGGTACGGCGCCTTTCCTCTCTCTCTCGAAGGCTGCAGATCAGAACTGTGTTAAAGAACATGTCTGAATTATCTGTTTACTTGTGCTAAAGAACACTTCATAAACTTTCTGGTGGCTTCTCTTTCTATTCTGTAATGAGCCTTGAGAGATAGGATCCCTTATATAGGCCCTGCAGCAACTGGTCGGTTGCCACAAAGTTAGGGACGTGGTAATAACTACCCCGAACATATAGCAACGCCTAGAACATGCAAACGCA
The DNA here is from genome assembly GCA_029216955.1 of Iris pallida. NCBI lineage: Eukaryota > Viridiplantae > Streptophyta > Magnoliopsida > Asparagales > Iridaceae > Iris > Iris pallida. The sequence goes on from JANAVB010007554.1 coordinate 10,496, forward strand.
CGTTCTACTGCCAACTGCACACACCCAGCGCTCCTTGCACTTTGTGCGACAGAGCGCGCACTAAACTGCGCACACTGCGTGCACTGTACGCACTACGCATACTGCGCACAATGCGTACACTGCGCAACCAGCACAACCAGCGTAACCCAGTACAACCCTACGCAACCCAGCACAATCCTGCGTAACCCAGCACAACCCAGCGTACCCAAGCGCAACCTGAGCGCAACCTGGGCGTACCTGGGTAGCACAACTGGGCTTACGCACCTGGGCATGCACAACTGGGCAGCGCAACTGGGCTTGCGCAACTTGGCTGCGCAAGTGGCTCGTACAACGAGCGCAACTAAAACGCACTATGTGCCTAGCGACGATGCTGACGTACTAAGTGTAAAGTGCGCCAATAAAATGCCACATTATGCCTCATGAGCCCATGAGCCCGAGTCCGAGTCCGAGTCGCTAAGCCCCTACGGGGCTTAGCTCCTATGGAAATAAATTTTCCAAGAGCAAAAAGCATGAATGCTTTTATTGTTGATTTTAGCCTTTTTCCCATTAGAAAAATAACCCCACATGGCAAGCCCAAGTGCACCTCCACACCACATGTGCATCTCCAATAATAGCAAAGCTAATATATAGAGATACAAACTCTTTGGCCTATCCGATGTGGGACTAAAGTTTCTAAAGGAAAGGCCAAAACTCCAACAATCTCCCACATATCTCTATATATATGGGTATAAGTGTTCCCCACAGTAACTGTCCATCATGCATTAGGAGAGATGTCGCTGACGACTTGAATCTTCCCGTATGGATCAAAAATCAAACTATAATAAAAGAATGGACTAAGCCTTGAATTCTGCATCATAGCTGAAATTTTTTCCACTCACATAATGTAGTTACATGTGCTTCTGGCTACACATTAAAGGCCCTGTGCAAGCCTGGTTTCAGTGTATAATTTTGGGCGTCTACAAGTTTACCCTCAAGAGACGGCCTGATATCTCTTTGTCCATACACTATAGGTGAGTTCATTATAAAGAGACATGGCATGAAGCGCTTTGCGCTTCCCTTACGGTGCTACGCCGCCATGACATGGCTTAAAGCCGAGGCCTTACCCCGTACCGGGAACCTCATCGTAGTGTCATACTACTGTAGCATGAGGCAACCGCCTCTTTGTAGTGCCAAACTACCCAGCATGAAGCCTTAGGCTCTTGTGGTGTTACGCCGCAACGACATGGCTTGTAAGGCCGAGGCTTTATCCCTAACCGGGTACCTCATCGTGGTGTCGTACCACTGTAAAATGAGGAACTCCTCCTCTTTGTAGTGCTGACTACACCCCTCTTTATTTTTAACATACAGCATTAGGCTAACTGCCTATTTGCGGTGCTACACCGCTGTGACTTGGCTTACAAAGCCGAGGCTTTATCCTATTCCTGGGCAGCACCCCACATATAGGAACCTCATTGTGGAGTAACCCCACTGTAGCATGGAGTTTAACTCCTTGTAGTGCTGCTCTACCGTGCTTCCTGTAAAGCACACCAGACATTCACTCTGCCTGAGAACTCATTAAGGCAATTAAGCCAACCTTCCCACAGAAACCGTTTTCGCAGAAAACAACAGTAGACAACAGTGGTTATAGGTCCGTAACCTCTCCATGCCTAATAGAACATGTACCCACCATTTCTGATATTCTTCCGATTAGTGGTCCTCCCTTGAACCAAAAGCTAGATGCCTAGTAGATAAATCTTTGAACTAATAGCATAAAACTTTATGGTAGGAATACAATAATACAATATCAGAATGCCTTCAAGCCATTTTACAAGCTGTGTCATCGACCAGCTGGTGCTTGAGGCCCTTGGTGAACGGATCTGCCAGGTTCTCCTGACTCCGAACATCAATAACTGCAATAATACCTCTCTTGATAAGTTCGTGTACTGCCTTGTGCTTCAACCGCACAGTCCTCTTCTTCCCGTTGAAGAGGTTATTTGAAGCCACCGCCGCAGTCGCCTGGTTGTCGCAGTATATCGGTATCGTCGGTATTTGTGCCCCAACCATTGGAAGATCATACATGAGCTCCCGAAGCCATTCTGCTTCCTCGGCTGCGGTATCAAGTGCAAAGAACTCAGATTCCATGGATGACCGCGAGAGCATAGTCTGCTTCTTCGACTTCCACGATATAGCAGCTCCATCCATTGTGAAAATGAATCCACCTGTGGACCTCTCGCTCTCCACCTCTGAGCACCAGCTGGCATCACTGAAGCCTTCCACTATCGGCGGATCTCCGCTGTAGTACAGTACATATGTCTGAGTCTTCTTGAGATATCTCATAACCCGTTTCACAGCTTTCCAATGTTCAGTACCTGGATTGCTCGTGAAACGACTCAGCATTCCACGGCGAAAGCTATGTCAGGCCTTGTGGCATTAGTAGCATACATCAAACTTCCGATTACGCTTGCATACTCCAGCTGCCTGACGCTTTCTCCTGAATTAGGCTTCAGCTTCAGATCACACCTATGCGGCGTATCGATCCCTGGAAGATCCCAATACCCATAACGAGTGATCATTTTCTCAATATAATGAGACTGTGACAGCGCTAGTCCAGTGTCTGTCCGGATGATCTTGATCCCTAAGATCACATCAGCTTCCCCCAAGTCCTTCATACTGAACTTGCTTGAGATGAACTTCTTTGTCTCAGTGACACAGCTAATATCCGTACCTAGGATAAGCATGTCGTCCACGTACAGACAAACGATCACACCTCTTCCATCAGCGAACTTCGTATAAACACACTTGTCCGTATCGCTGACCATGTAGCCATTTGACCTTATAACTTTGTCAAATTTCTCATGCCACATCTTGGGAGCCTGTTTAAGACTGTACAAGGATTTCACCAACTTGCAGACTTTGTCTTCAAGACCCCTGATGATAAATCCCTCTGGCTGTTGCATGTAAATCTCTTCGGTCAGCTCGCCATTTAGGAAAGTCGTATTCACATCCATCTGATGTATCACCATCTTATGTATTGCTGCGAGAGCAATCAACATTCTGATGGTGGTCATCCGGGCTACTGGAGCATACGTGTCAAAATAGTCAATCCCCTGTTTCTGAGAAAACCCCTTGGCTACCAACCTAGCCTTGAACTTGTCAATAGTTCCATCTGCTTTCATCTTCTTCTTGAAGATCCATTTGCATCCGATGGGTTTCGCTCCTTCAGGAAGATCAACCAACACCCAAGTGTTATTTGAGGTGATGGAATCAATTTCATTGTCAATCGCCTCCTTCCAGAAAATCGTGTCTCTGGTCTTCATCGCCTTATCATAGGTAAGCGGATCAGCTTCCACATGATAGGTGACAAAGTCACTTTCGAAGTCCTTCGGCCTCCTCACTCGCTTCGTTGACGGCTCAGCGAGATCTAGTTCAACCGTTGTTTCAACAACAACATCTTCTTGGACCACATCTTCATTGAAGACCTGTGCACCCTCATTGTTCTCCGGAACATCCGTAAGAACAATATTCTTGTGCCTTGCAAATTTGTCTTTAAAATATTCTGCGTCGCGAGATTCAATAATATGATTTGACTCAATATCAAGAAATCTTCGAGCATCACTCTTCTCGGCATACCCCAAGAAGATCGTCTTTGTAGTCCTTGTCCCAAGCTTCTGAATCTTCAGATCTGGAAGCTTGACATACGCCAGACACCCCCACACTCAAATGACATTCAAGTTAGGTCTGACCTTGACCCAGAGTTCATGAGGAGTAACGTCAGAAGTTGCATGAGGCACTCTATTTAGAATAAAAGTGGCCGTCAATGCAGCTTCTCCCCAGTAGCACTTAGGAAGACCAGCAGTCAACAACATTGAGTTTATCATTTCTGTCAACGTCCTGTTCTTCCTCTCAGCTACTCCGTTTGATTGAGGAGAGTACGGAGCCATAGTCTCATTGACAATTCCATGTTCTTTGCAGAACGATACGAATTCATGAGACCTGTACTCCCCACCTCGATTACTTCTTATCCTTTTGAGTTGTTGTCCAGTCTGCCGCTCAGCTTCGGCTCTGAACTCCTTGAACTTCTCGAATGCTTCGTCTTTAGCCTTCAGCAAGTAGACGAACGCATACTTTGAGAAGTCATCGATGAAGGTTATGAAATACTTTATCCCGGCCTTTGTAGAGAACTGTTTGAAGTCACAGATATCGGAGTGAACCAACTCCAGAAGATATGTACTTCGATTAACCCGAGGAAAGGATTTCCTTGTGATCTTTGTTTGAGCACAAACTTCATATTTCTCTACCTTACCCCCACACTTGCAGATAAGTCATAGACTAGACATTCTGTTTATTTGTTTACAATGAACATGTCATAGCCTATTATGCCACAACTCAAGAGTATAAGCAGAATGAGTGACTTCATTAATCACATTAATTACATTGGACTGATTTACAAACTGAATTTTGAACATTTCTTCGGTATAAAAAGCTTTTCCGAAATATATTCCCTTGATAGACATCACCATCTGGCCAGCATTGATGTCCAACCTGAGGCCTGCTTTGCAGAGTAGGCCTCCTGAGATCAGGTTCTTGGCGATAGCAGTTACGTGCTTCACGCCTTGAAGCGTCAGAGACTTCCCCGAAGTCAGCTTCAACACCACCGTCCCGATCCCGAGCACTTCAGCTTGTGCCTGGTTCGCCATCATAACCACTTTAGAAGTAGGTGTATAGGTGGTGAACCACTCCTTACTGGAGCAGACATGGCAGGAGGCTCCAGTGTCTACCCACCAGTCAGAGTCAGTCCTTACCGTATCAACCTATGCAACCATAGCAACAACATCAGTGATCATAGATACCTTACTAGGTTCTCCTTGCTCTGATTGTTTGGTCTTTGCTTTGCACTCATTCCTAAAGTGGCCCTTCTTGCCACACTTGAAGCAAGGCATTTGAGACTTTGGCTTCTTTTTCTTGATGGAAGTTCCCTTGACTTTTAGATTGTCAGGGTCCTTCTTCTTGCTGTGGAAAGTCGCCTGCTTTTTCCTTGGTTCCTTGGTCTGAACCAGATTGGCGTTAGCCAATTGCTTGGACAGTGTGTCCACCTTCAGTTGAGCCCGCATCTGGTCCTCAATATATTTCCTGCAAGAGATCTTCAAGGCTGATCTCAAGCTTCTTCCTATGCATGTTTGCATAGAACTTGCTCCACCCAGCGGGGAGCTTTGAGACAATCCCTCCAACAACAAACTTGTCGGGGAGGGACATCGCCTCGTCTTTCAGCTTCTGTCGCAGTTTCAGGAACTCCTTCACCTGCGGCAGCATAGACTTTTCGTCCTCAAAGAACCACTTGTGATATTTTTCAACCACAAATATTTTACTACGGTTCTTGTCTTCTTCGTAGAGTTTTCTAGAGACTCCCATATGTCTCTAGCGATATTCTTCTTAGAATAGGATTCTGCAAGGGAATCCTCCATAGCATTCAGGATAAGAAGCCTGCAAATGCTATTTTCTCTTCTCCACTTGGCCTGAAGTTTAGTAGCCGCAGAGATGGCGGCAGCAGACCTAGTATCTGGAACGGCAGGTTCCTCTTCAAGAAGCACGCGTTCCACGTCTCTGAGTTGAAAAGTGAAAAAAACCTTCCTCTTCCAGACTTGATAATGCTCTCCATCAAACTTTTCTAATTTGCAAAAGTCAGTATTGAGTAGTGAAGCATTAACGTTTTCCATCGTAGCAATAAAGCTTTGAGTTGTTATTGCCGGGGCACTATTTTTCGATGGAAAACTGAGAATAAAACAATTGTAAAAATAATGTTCCAACGCAACACTTCTAGGAAGGTTGCGTAAGTATAACGAAGATCTAAAAAGATATCGTTATGATATTACGAGAATCTAAAAAGATTTCGTAATCAACAATCAGATCGTAGTACTTCTAAAAAGAAGATACACTTAGAGTTACTGGCACCAACGAAAAAGGTGATTGGCGAAAGATGGAAGAACTCCTGCTGGGATGAATGATCACCGTTGCTCAAAGTTTATTCGTCCTATACGAACAGCTTCTAGGAACCAGCAAGTTCGTCGGAGAACTTGGAACACTCCTGCTCTTCTGACTCCTGGATGGACACGAACTCCCGTACAAAAGCAACGCTGGTGCGGCGCCTTTCCTCTCTCTCTCGAAGGCTGCAGATCAGAACTGTGTTAAAGAACACGTCTGAACTATCTGTTTACTTGTGCTAAAGAACACTTCGTAAACTTTCTGGTGGCTTCTCTTTCTATTCTGTAATGAGCCTTGAGAGAGGATGCCTTATATAGGCCCTGCAGCAACTGGTCGGTTGCCATAAAGTTAGGGACGTGGTAATAACCATCCCGAACATGTAGCAACCGCCCAGAACATGCAAACGCACGTTCTGCTGCCAAATGCGCACACCCAGCGCTCCTTGCACTTTGCGCGACAGAGCGCGCACTGAACTGCGCGCACTGTACGCACTGCGCACACTGCGCGCACTGCACGCACTGCACACACTACGCACACTGCGCACACTGCGCACACTGCGCAACCAGCGCAACCTGCGCAACCCAGCGCAACCCTGCGCAACCCAGCGCAACCCAGCGCACCCAAGCGCAACCTGGGCAAAGTGCGCCAACAAAATGCCACATTACGCCTCATAAGCCCATGAGCCCGAGTCCGAGTCCGAGTCCGATTCCGAGTCGCTAAGCCCCTACGGGACTTAGCTCCTATGGAAATAAATTTTCCAAGAGCAAAAAGCATGAATGCTTTTATTGTTGATTTTAGCCTTTTTTCCATTAGAAAAATAACCCACATGGCAAGCCCATGTGCACCTCCACACCACATGTGCATCTCCAATAATAACAAAGCTAATATATAGAGATACAAACTCTTTGGCCTATCCGATGTGGGACTAAAGTTTCTAAAGGAAAGGCCAAAACTCCAACAATTTCTTTCTAAAAAATGAGCACCAAAGCGAATCATGGGTGCGAAGCTTCCACCAAGCCTTCACCGTAAATGCGTGTACCATCTCCAGTAGTCGACGCACCCCTAGGCCGTCTTCAGTAGTGGTGCATGCCACCTTCCCCAGTTGACCCACGAGCATTTCGCCAACCCCGCCTTCGCCCCCCACATGAAATGAGCAAACATGGACTCGATCTGTTGAAGCACACACATGGGCGGCTTGCACGAAATCAGAGTGTAGATCGGGATAGAAGCAAGAACGTGCTGGATGGGAGTGAGTCTTCCCGATAGGAGAGTAGTCGATTGTTCCAGCCTAGCAGTCGCTCACTATCCCGTTGGACGATGTCTTGGAACATGCCAGCATTGCGATGCCCATTAGTAACTGGGCACCCAGGTAGGTGAAGGGGGTACATATATATATATATATATATATATATATATATATATATATATATATATATATATATATTGCTTCTATATATGTATATATTGGGAGCGGAGCAAAAGCCCCCTTAGAAAATCCCCTAAAAATTTTCCTCACTCTCAGCCGTAATTTAATGTTAATATTAATGTTAATATTAATGTTAATATAATATTAATGTTAAAATTAATGCTAATGTTAATATTAATATTATTTTTATTTTTATATTAATGTTAATATTAATGTTAATGTTAATATTAATTTTAATGTTAAGTTTAATGTTAATTTTAGTATTTAATGTTAATATTAACATTAATATTAATATTAATATTAACATTAATTTATGGCTGTGAGTGAGAAAATTTTAGGGGGTTTTCTATGGGGTCCGCTTCCATATATATATATATATATATATATATTATATATATAATATATATATATAAGAGAAGCTTTCATATACTGTAAAAACTGTCTAAAGAGCGGGTCATAAAGTAAAAATGACCACGTCTCTTGGCCCGGTAATGAAACAGCAAAAAAACAAAATAAAACTTTCCATGCTAGTTACTTGCTCACTCTGCTACAATCCTATTCGCTAGCTCTTCCTCACTACTGTTCTATCTTTCTTTTTGGCCCATGCACGAGCAAATTTCCTCGAGACCTCCCTCTCCAGTTGTGGTGGAGAAGACCTTGGTACCTGAATTTGTTTCTATTCTTGCAGAGAGTCCAGATAATGGTAGAAGCAAGACAAAAAAGACTCCTATCCTGTCTTGGTACCGCGCCAGTCACACAACCTATCGTTGAGACCACGATCCCCGAAGCTGATACTACAAAATATTATAATCTCCTAAACTCTGTGAGCCAGCGACCCGGAGGAGAATAAGTGGTCGGGCGTCTCGCACTCGCAGTCCTGCTCCGCACAACAGTGATTTGGAGACAGTGGCGATGCTGAAGGATCGGATAACGTCATCGGTTGGGATTTTGTGGCACGTGACCCTCCAACATAGAAATAACCATTTTTTCAGGATGCAACCACTTTACACCGGGAAAGCGCCATGCGGACCAAACATCCGCTGTCGGCTAACCTCCCACGCTGAGCTCGATGAAAAGTTCTGGGAAAGGGAAGGACTCCAAACGAGTTTGTCCTCACGCTTGGAAATGCTCGTACCACTCTCTCTGATCTGCCTAGACGCGACGGCCCCCAACTTGCGATCTGCTAGAATGAGGTTCTATCCGAGACTATCATTCCAGAGATGCTTGATTCTCGAAATCCCATGCTGCAAGCTGCAGCTTTCCTTTACCGGTCCAGTTTTTGTTGAAGAAATCTGCCTCTCCCTTGCCGACCTCCAGAGTGATGAACTGTTCTCCACTGTCCCGACCCCGTAAACAATGCTGCCATACGATAGACGCCATGCTATTCGCACCAGCTACAGAGGGATGGGAGCGAGTGAAGTACTTGGCTCTCATGAACGATGACCACACCAGGCTGCCGGTTCTGAGGCACCCCCACTACTTGACGCACATAGCCGTATCGAATTCGCGGAGGCTACGAATTCCCATCCTTCCCTTGGCTGTCAGGACTCAGGGCGGCCACCGATTTCCAGTTGGCCCACCTGCGCCTACTCGGATTGGCATGGCTTCTCCACAGGAAACTGCTGGAAGAATCTTCGATGACTTCGAGAACCTTGCAAGGCGGACTATGAACTGATAGCAAGTAAACCGGCATCAATACGAGGATGTGGCGGATGAGTGTGATCCTTCCGCCCGGCGAGAGAAGGCTCTCGTGCCAGCCCTCGATCCTATTCTGGATCTTGGTGACGAGCGGCTCTAAGAGTGACGACCGCCTCCAGTAGTAAGAGATTCGGCACCCCAAGTAGACAGAGGGAGGAACCTCTACCTGGAATCCCGAGGCGATAGCGAGCTCCTATCTCGACTGCAGCGTGCGATTATCGTGCACGAAGATGGCCTTTGGCCGTATTAATGCGCTGCCCCGAAGCGTATTCGTAGCAAGATAGGACGTGGCAGATCTCCCGAATAGTCGTTTAGTCCCCAGTGGAGAAAACGATTATGTCATCGACGTATACGAGGTGCGAGACAAGCGGGCAACCGCTAGTAGTATAGAAATGCTGGAAATTAGCGACGCTGTTGAGCCGGGAGATGTTGTGACTGAGTGCTTCCGCGGCTATGATGAAAAGAGACGCAGAAAGTGGATCTCTTTACCGGACACCTCTGTAAGCTTTAAAGCAACCTGAGGGGGATCTGTTGATGGTGATGGAGAACGAAGAGTTGCTGATCGAGCGCCAGATAGTGTCAATCCAGATTTCGGAGAAGCTGAACTTCTGGAGCACGCTAAAGAGGAATGACCAATTGACGCGATCATAATCTTTCTCCGTTTATTGTTTATTTTCGATATTGTTAATTTTATTACACTATTTAGTTGTAGCATACATGATTTCTTGACACGCTCGTTACAAGATAGCATTTCATATCATCTCTTTCAGTTCATGCCATTTATCTCGTATATTGTGTCGGGACGGAAAAGTACTAAATAGATATGTGATCAGACAAAGTCCATGTTTTATTTTCTGCACAGTAGATCTTGTTAATGCGAATGTAGACCTTGTTAATACATGTAGACCTTGTGGTATAACTGTTCCAGACCAATCATATATCGAAAGTGTACTTCAAAACACATAGATAGTTATATTCTCCTGTTCTACCATTACAAGCTAATATATTTTTATGCCTGATATTCATCTTATTTTTTGTTACTTTTGTCTTGATATTCTCACCCTTATTTTATGACTAACCATTGTCTTATAGTCGTTAACATATCTCAATGAATTGTACTCGTTTCAATCCTGACTGAAAACCTACTTTTCAGATAGTCGCCTGCTACGCTATGCTTGGACTCTTTGGGGAGATACGACTGTATTAAAGGCCAAAACCTAAAAGAATAGTTAGATAGATTAGTTATTTTCTAATTTGGTGAGACATTGTATTTATAATCAAATGTAACCTTGGATATTATAATTGATTTACTTTGTGAATGAGCAAATAAAGATATTAATTATGAGCAATTATTGTGACTTAAGCATTGTGGTCCAAATAGCTTACTACGTCGATTCTGCGATATAGGCTGGACTACGGTCGCAACTGCAGCAGCGGAACAGAGCATGTCCTCTGTTTCGACACAGTGAGGTATCCCTCCTTCCACTCGAAATCGATACTTAGGCGTTATTAAATTTGTAAACCTTTCTGGAAACCCTATACGACCCTTTTGAAATCCCAACAATTAGTTCTAGGTATGGTCGATACATCGATTAACAAAATCGATACGAACATCAAAGGAAAACTGTTTCGAGAACAATTTATAGGTAGTCCACTTACCCCTGTTAGACGATCGTTCTTTGTCGATCATTGGCAGTTTTAAAATTCTAATTGAACAATCTTGTTGACAACCTGAATGAGTTCAAAACCCTTTTGTACTTCCTTTTTTCATCAAAATATTCTGAGTTATACGTTTACAAAAATCAAGAAAAATAGCTTTTCAAACAATTAAAAAATTTATAAATTTTATCGATACGCATCCGCCCCGACAAACCGGACAACATAGTCGCAACCCATGAACATCGAAAGACGCGTATGGATGTTGTCGACGTGTGGGATTCAATGAAACTCAATTTTATTGTGTGTACGTGACGAAATCGAGGCGTATTGTCGACATATCCCGTATCGGCCCTTTTGTAAACTAGACCATAACTTCGTGAACGTTTGACATCTCGAGAGGAAACTTGTGCCAACAAGGACCGTGCTATTTTTCTGGTCCTGTATGCCAAATTTGGTCCGATTCTGAAAAGGTCGACCGAAATACTATATTGGCGGGCCTAACCTAATCCAACAACAAATTTATACATGGCGTACCAAAATCCAACTTTGGACCTACGGTTCGGTTCGTATCGTCAAATCGGACCGTCGATATATAGTTTGATGACTTTAGAGACGGTAAGTACTGGCATGCTTTTCGGTGCAAAATAGGTCCAACGACGGATATCGTTTTGACCCAAAATCATGATTTTGTCCCTGTGTCCAGAATTGGATTTTTGGGTAGACATTTTTAGATATTTCTTTTATACCAAACTTGTTGGTAATGTCTGTTTCAGTATCCGGAGACTTGGGCCAGTTTGACTGTCGTGGCTCACTAAGTGGTTGGGTATTATCGATTTCACCAGCAAAGGATCCAAGGCGAGTACATTTCTGATAGTTTTCATATTCGATAACTTCTATGATTCATATATTTAGTATTGTCTTACTTTGATTTTCTATTGATTTTCGACACGATGATTACACGAGGTAATAGTTATGGATTCTTTACATGTTGTTCGTAACCAATGTATTACCGTGTTCGTGACCTGTTTGAATCCATAGGTACTAGTCGGGCAGAAAAGTACATTAGTAAAGATGTAAATATACCCAAAAACATCCCATTTGTCTGATCGTGTCTTATAACAATCGCATAATTCACGTGCGGGGTGCCGAATTTACACCTTAGCCGTTTAGTTGCCAAAAATGTATTTTAACTCACTAATTAGATACAGTCTTGCCATATTACTGTTCGTGCTTCAGTCGTATATTACTGTTACTTTCTTGTCTTTATTACCATGCTCTCCTACTTTTACTCACATATTTCATGCCATGATTCTCGTGTCCCCATCATGTATTTCGATATTATTTACTTTTATAGACTTTGTCAATTATTGGAATTGCTATTAGAATGTACTCGTTCCATTCCTGACTGGAAACATTAATTTTCAGATTACTCGCCTGCTACATTATTCCTTGGATCATTGGGAGACATGGGTATGTGCTGAGGTCGACCTAGAGATTAGTTAGTTCATATTTGTTGTATTAGATTTTGTGAGACATTGGAATAAATTAAATATAAACTTTGGAAATATTGTAACTTAATTTAGTTATTGTGAATGAGCAATAAAGTTATTATTTATAAGCATTGTTGTGATTTTGAGCATCATGGCCTTGACAACGTTCTACTGCCGTATTGTGGCGTAGGGTGGAGTTGGACACGCACTCATTTCTAAAAAACGGGTGTGAGTCGTGATAAGTTTTTTTGGTGGCCCATGCAGGTCAATTTTTGCAAAATGTGCAAACTCGTAGTAGTACCATATTAGTCGTACTACTGCAAGCCTGCGACTAAGAAGTGCTCATTCACAATTAGGATTGACTAGGACTAGGTATACCACTAGGAAACCCTTTATTCAAATTGACTGTTTGGTAGTTAAGGTTGTTTATAGGCCATGCAATTTAGGTAAAGATTTATTAAATTTAAATAACTTAAGAGATTTCCATAGATACAATATTGTATTTAATATGATGATAGGACCCAAGGTGGGTAGACTGTTCATTCTGTAACTTAGGCCTTCTTAGAATTCAATCCCCAACCATGATAATTTGTTCAAATTATCTTTTCTGCCCTCTCTAAATATTATCACCATTACCCATATCAATTAATTATTTTCCATTGGCCCTAAGTAACTGTTTTCCCTAAGAGTATATATTTTTTTCATCCATTGAGTTTGAGCCTAACGTGATCCATTATCCATATTCTACTCCAAGTAAGCTTTGTTGAATTCAAGATGTATATGTTTTCCCCTCGATCTTGAATATTAGAGGGATAGAAATTAAAGTTTATATCTCTCTTGTCTTCGATCATTCTCTTCCTAATTAATCGTTAGATTTTCAAAACTGATACTTTCACTTCAAGGACAGATACGTACAATTTTTCTATCATGATCAATTTGTCTAAATTTTTAAACTTCTCTATTATGATCAATTGTTTAAGAATTTTAGAAGCTCCTTTAAAATTTTATGGATATAGTTGAAAGAATGATCGATGACTTACAATGGCAAGACAAAAGTGCACTGTTGTCGTTTACTTGACTTATAGAGACTGTGGGTTCACTCACTACAACAGAAAGACCTATTAATGACGGCTAAAAAGCGTCATTAATGACAAACCATGACGCTTTTTTTCAAAGCAACCGTTATGAAAACGGGTGTTATAAATATTTTTAAAAGCGTCATAAAAAAACTATCATGAATAGTTTCTATAAAAGTATTATGAATAGTTAATATATAGTGCACAATTCATAACAATTTTAAAACGTCATGAATAGATAATATGTATAGGCTCAATGCAGCACATTTATAACACTTTATACTATTCAAATTAGCATATTTATTATGCTCTATACTGCACAGTATATATTACATTCCAAAAACTTAACATTATATCACCATCTTTATTACATTTCTCAAAATAGAGTACATATCAACATCTTCATTACATTGAATATCCAAATACATATATATATTTACAACTACCAAAATTGTCCACATCAAAACTTGGCCACATCAAAACTGTCCACAGAACATGTAGCAAAACCCTGAAAAAGATAAAAATAAGCAAATATAAGAAATTAGCTCCTAAGATTATAATACTTCCAACTACACAAGTAGCAAAAGCCTGATACTTATTGGGAACAATTAAAATTCATAATACTATTTAATATCCAAATGCTGAACTGCATAAATTCTTCATGAGAAAGGAGTTAACATACAAAATGCCTACATTGAGGTAATGCTCTTCGTACGAGTGTGATGGCATAAGGAATTACCTGTAAGGCCATACTTCTGGAGAAAAGAGAATGTAGTAGCAGCATCCCAATCATACCTAACATAAGTAGATCACATCAAATAAATAAAAAAATAAAATCATACTTTAAAAATTAAAATAAATCAACTTGTGACACATTACTGGTGCTTAGTAGGTTATTGAGGTTTAGGTTCGATCAGTAGAGTCCCTGAAAAAAACAAAACAAGGAAGCAAAAGACTCAAAAAATAACACCAACCATGTAGTTCTGGATATTTGTCAAACTCAACATGATACACAACACACACAAAGAGGAGATTTATCCACAATTAAGTTGCAAATTCAGTTGCCTATTACATAGCATCTGTAGCGGTAAATTATATTCTTTCATGGCCAAACCGTATAAATATGGAAAATCATTATCACTATCATCGCCTTGTACCAGTAGTAGAGTACACAACAACAAACAACTGCAATGAGTCATGTAGTTATAAAGAGAAGGTTAAATATCTCCTAACAAATCCTTTCAAAGCATGTATCAGTTCTAAATCTTACAATCAATGTTCAAAGGAAGTGGGGGGCCTGGGGCATACAATGAAGATCTCCACAAACAGTGTAAGTTTTGAAGGGATGCCATGTCACTAGCATAAAAATAGACGAATATAAAAATAATAAAATGACTTGCAACCCTGTTAAAGTACAGAGTATAGGAATTAGATCAATGATCAGGATAATCAAATCCTAATCTGTTACCAACTCAGGTACAAGTTCAAACAGCCTTCCAATTCACTATTAGAACAAGTCTGGCTTTGGAAAAGAATAGTGCATCAAATGAAACGGAAACAACAAATGAGTGTACACTCAAAATTCCTAGTTTCATTTCAGTTCTTAAAGAGTGTCTCGAGAATGCTGCCACCATTCGTAAGATTCTCGCAAACTGTGGTACGCCACTTGCTATCTAAGGGTGCATATATAGGATATAATGGTCCTTTCTACTTTCTTTCTCATGAAGACAGATACAAATGTATGCGACGAGGTTATTATACAAAAACAGGGAGACAAAAACACAAGCAAACTTGCACCCAGTAAAATACCCAGTAAATTTTGATACATCTTCACAAGCATGCCAAAATACCAGTAAAATAGCAAACACTTGTAAATGCATGTTTTCTAATTCATGTTCTCTTAATAATTAAAAGTGAACTTATATATTTGAATCCAATTTTCTTCTTCCAGTCAACAGCTGCTTGGAGAAACTTGGCCTGAAAATGCAAATGTCACACCTTAATATTCACAATAATCATATCATTCACATATCAAAACAAATGCCTGAAAATGAAAATGCAAATGCCTGAAAATGCATTTTTTTCCAGCCATTTGACTATGCTATCATGAACTCTACATACTCTGTGACATATGATCGATTAATGGTTACACTATCTTTCACTGTTAGTGGAACTTCCTAAAATTTGAGCATATTTCCAAACTCGTGCATATATGAAAAAAAAATTGTTGACACTTAATTAGACTGATCTCATGTTCTTATGACAATAGAAATTGTATGATCTTAAATTTCGAAAAAAAGGAGTAAATAAGAGGAATTTGGCCTATACCACCTTGAAGAATTGTCCCACAGTCCATATTGGCTAGCTCCCTTATTCACTACTGGTTATCCATGTTGAGTTGACGATTGCGATCCGATATAGACCATACTGGCTAGCTCCTGCTTCCAATTTCAGGATTCTCAACTCTTCCAAGTTACAGTTCTCGCAAATTAACTGTTGAAAATCATAATACTAGAAATCCATATCAAGATTTGTTTCAAGACATTCACCTCTCTTTGTAGAGCCTCGCTGAGTCATACTCGTTCAGTTGAGTCATACGGTTCCATGTCCTGAAGCAACGTTTTGAGTATGATGTTAAAGTTAGGTAGTTATGCGAAAAGAGAGAGTACCACAAAAATTTATCAAATACCTTGTGTGCTTCTAAATGAGGGATCTTTGGACCCACCGAGTCGGATGTGCGGTCAGTACCAGATCTTCTGAAGGAGGGCCCCCTCGATGTCGGAGCTTCACGATGCAGGGTATTGTCGGGATCGCCCTCGTCGATCTGCATCAGGATCTTGATCTCGTCCATGGCCGCCTTTGATATTCCACCCTCTTCTGCACCTTCAGAGCGACGAGGGCGATCCAAATGGTGCAGAAGACCTCCAGGAGTCCATGGGGGCACACTGCTGAGCTCATAGTTCCCTTTGGAGAGGAAAAATATTTAGACAACTTTATTCTAGAGCTGAGAATTTTGGAGGAATATAGATGAAAATTTGGGCGGCTTTGGAGAGAACCAAAAATTTGGGCGGCTGATCAAAAAATTTGGGCGGCTGACCAAAAAATTTGGAGCTCGGTCAACGACTTCTTCGACTTCTTCCTCACGATAGGCGGGGCGAACTTCTTCGACGTGGCGGGCTTCTCGGTGCTAGAGTTGAGGCTGTTGGGGCCGTTGTCCCGCTTACCGGGTTTTAGCTTGGAGGAGATGGTAGGGGAGTAGGGCTTGGAGGTGGTGATGTTGGTGGCGGTGGTACTCAAGGAGATGGTGATGGAAGAGGACAGGGACCTCTGGAGGGACTTCTTGAGCCGTCGAGCCGCCATTGGGCGGGAGAGGATGAAGAGGGGTCGAGAAGAAGCACGGGAATGGAGAAGAGGAAGGAGAGGGAGAGCGCGGAGAAGAGGACGAGCAGAACCCTAACGCTCCTCCTTCGCGTTCTTGTCGATCGTGTGCGCGGCAGACTCGAGCTTGTCCTGGAGGGCGACGAGGAGCGTGAGGCCCTCCTCGAAGATTTTGGATCTAGGGTTAGGGTTTTGGAGTTGGGGGAGAGGAGGGAGAAGAAAGGAGGAGAAGGAGAAGACCAGAATGTTTTGGGGAAGAGGCGGGCTATAGCAGTACTGCAGCCAGTAGCGCACTTGCGTGGCATGATCCCCAACTTGAGATAATTTCGAGTAAGTGTAAGTTATCGAATGTTATTAAAACTATGTGCTAGTTTCCCTATTGTGACCCTTGAGTTGTATGTTAATATTGGTAGAGCTAATAGTATTTTCGATACAATATCATATTTGAGTCATGAAACCAAGGGTTCATTGCAGCCAGATGTACACTGGCTAGGCATAGATTCTCGGTGGAACGACTTCAGATATGCATACAATTTTTGAATACCATAGAGGCTATATCTTTTATTGGCATGTGACTATTAATTTTTCATGACCGCAAAACCTTGCACTCTCACTCCAAACTGATTTGATATTCTATTTGTTATTATCACATTTTAAATAAAGCTTGTAGTTCTTCCCTTCTTATCTTTCATTCTTACCTTCCATTCGTGGAGTCATCATTTGGTTCCTCCTCATTTAAAACCTACTACTAGATTTTAATTCCTTATTCCACTAGATTAATAATCGTACCTAGATTATGATTTTATGATCATACCTACATAATTGAATCATGCTAAAAACAATTTTGATTTGGATCATCCTTACGACTTTTGATCGCAACTAGACTATTTTGGTCATATTTCGATTGAGTCAATTTGTATATTTTTCTAGATTTTGACTATATAATTGTTCATAAATAATCTTGCATAAATAGTTAATGATGTTAATCGTGCCAAACAAATTTGAATTTTGATCGTTCCTAAATGACTTTTGCTCGTGATGAAACTATTTGACTATATTCATAACCGTGCCTATATTTCAACTCAATCATTACTAATTTTTTATTCAACTATTATCGTGACTATTTTAATCATGTTCATGCTCGTGCCAACTTTTTAATTTGGATGACTTGCATGATTAACCTTGATCGTGACTGCATCTTAATTATATCTAAGTGATTTTAATCATGTTTAGACTGTGTCTAAATTTTGATTATTACTATGTCTACATAATTCTAACAGTAGTTAATCGTGTCTAAACAACTTTTCTTATTTAGTTAAAACCTATTTCGATTATATCATTGACCATTGTCACTAGACCCTTTCTGATATGCCTTAATCATGTCACATTATATCTTTTCTTATGGTTTAATCTATTCATGATCTAACTCATTTGATCATTGATCAAATTATTTTTTGATTATATTCTTAGTCGTATCTAAGCGTGCCCTTTGGAATTTTGAGGAAATTTTTTTTCTAAGGTGGGTAGATTTGTAAGCCCACTTCCCGATTTGCAAATCATTATTTTTCTAACTATTTATTTTATTTGAACATCATTATTAGAAATACTTTCTCTTGAAATGATTAAAGATTATTTTGCTACTATTTTTGTATTCCAAAAACTAATTAAAATTTATAGTTTGAAATGCTATTTAATTTCTCTAAAAACATATGTTCTCGAATTTTTGGAATTATAAAATATGTTATTCAATTTTTGGTATCTAAGATAGTTGTAAAAGTTTTTCGTTTATGTTTAAATAAGATTTGAGTTATAATAATATGCTTTAAATTATTTTGATAAAAACTAATAATTTTAATTATACTTTGTTATCTTTTGTTCAATACTTTCTATTATTTTCTTGTCTATTATATTTAAATTTGAGAATGAATTTATTTCTAAGATGGGTAGATTTGTAACCCCTTTTTCTAAAATTTTGAAATATATTTTATTATTTATTTGACTTAGAAAGGGATTTATGGAATTTATAAACATTTCTCTAAAATAAATATTATTATAGAAGGCCTTAGTCATTGTTATGATTTGGAGTGCAAGATGACTATAAATCATGGCACAGATAGTGTAGTTGCGTGCTTTGACCAGTATATTAGCCATATAGAGAAGACAGAGCCATATGTGTGTTCTAACTAGGAAAATCCATCAAAGTTGCTACTTAACCCCTATAGATGATTTTAATTCGTTATTTATTAAGATTATGACTTTTAGAAGACCGAGTTATAACAAAATTGACCCGAACCCAACCCAAGCCATGTAGTCATGCACTGCAACCAACGACGTCCATGTAGATATATAGATGTGCATATACATTGGTAGTTTATTTTTATAGTCTAGCGAGTAATTTCTATAAATTTAAATATTAAATATAATATATGTATTGTTTGCTATTTTTATTTATATATACCTTGAATGAAATATGATAAATAAGTTTCTTATGCATCCTGTGCATTGTTGGGTTATATATATATATATATATATATATATATATATATATATATATATATATATATATATATATATATATATATATATATATATATATATATGGGTAAAGTGCTAAAACCCCTCATTAAATTTGTACCTTTCGTGTAGAAAGACCTTTTAGTCAAATTTAGCAAATAAAGACCTCTACAATCTATGACTTGCTCAAAAATTCTCCCACCGTCTGTTGACCGTTAGAAATGACCGTTAATGCCATTTAAAAAAAATAAAAAAAATAAAAAATACCTAAACTACCCTCCCCCTTCCCTAACCTCTACCCTCCTCCCTCCTCCTTCCGGCCAGCCCCTCCTCCTCCCTGCCCCCTCCTCCTCTCCGCCAGCCAGCCCCCTCCTTCTCCCCGCAGGCCAGCCTCCCTCCTCCCTGCCCCCCTCCTCCCCGCCGGCCAGCCCCCTCCTTCCCGTCCCCGTCCTCCTCCCCGCCGACCAGCCACCATCCTCCTCGCCTATCTCATTCTCCACCCCGCCCCCTCCCTCCTCCTCCCCGCGTCTCCTCTTCCCCGCCCCCCTCCTCCTTTCCGCACCACCGGAGAGAAGGGGAGAGAGAGTGAAAGAGGGATAAAATGGTCATTACATATCCCACTTAACACCAATTAATAAAAAGGGGCAAAATGAGCATATTTCATACTTTAATGAATTTTAAGAGCATGTGGTCTTTTAGTGCAAAAAGGGAATCTAACGAATGGTTTTTTGTACTTTACCATATATATATATATATTATAAGTACAAAAAAAAATATATATATATATTATATATATATATATATATATATATATATATATATATATATATGTATGTATGTATGTTTGCCTATTTAATAATTGCATATATGATTTTACTATTAATTAAAAAGGGTTAGTAAATATATATGTATCTCATTTATACGTTATTGTTATTTATAGTAATATTGTATTTTATTGCTATTTATAGTAAAATTTATTTCAGAGGTATGAAAACAAATTGCTAGAAATATTTTTGAACTTTTGATATAAATATATGGAAATATATATATATATATATATATATATATATATATATATATATATATATATATATATATATATATATATATATATATATATTAATCCAGCTTTATTCAAAACTAGCAAAAGTTCAAAGTACAAGACACTACAAAACTAGTATTTACATTTAACCGTGGCCTTCGCAATTTGCTTGTGAACTTCTGCTATAAGCTTTTCTGTAGAGTAAGCATAGTTTTTATATCTCCATTTGTTGCGATTTTCTATAGTACCCATAATACTGCCGCAGCTGCAACCTCCTTCTTGTGCTTGTTCTTCTTCCTCCACCAATCGTTTAGGCGATGTAGTAGACTTCTTCCTCCACCTCGAACCTGGTAAGTTGTCTGTAATGATCTCCACACTCCCTTAGCCATATCTCCCTCGCTAAGTAGGTGTTCCAATGACTCTCTAGAACTGTTACTACAGCAATGACATTTAGAAGCTAGACTGTAACCAAGACGGACAATGGTGTCGTCCGTTGGAAGTTTGTTATGCAGAATTCTCCATATTAACACCGACCATTTGATAGGAATGCATGAACTCGAAATATGATTAAAAGTATGGTAGCACAGGCCTGTGTATTCTAGCAGTCTCCCAAGCAGAAGCAACCGAGAACTTGCCCGACTGAGTGGTCCCCCATCTCCATTCATCATTTACATATATCATATGTTGATTTGAGATGTCATGCCCGTGCAGAAGTCTCTTCCATATATGTGAAGCATTGGACGTTACTGCAACTTCCGATGGAGCCGCGTGAGAGCAGAATTTAGTTTTATAAAACTGAGTCCATAGGCTATCTTGAGTTAGGAATTTCCACCACAGTTTGATAGTCATCGCATTCACATATCTTCCAATCTTTTGATATCTAAACCCCCTTCTTCTTTAGTTCTGGCAATCTTGTCCCAGCCAAGCCATGTCCGTTTAGCTATTCCATCTTGTGCGCCCCAGAAAAATCTCGAGAACATGCTCTCTATTCTATGCAATACTGCTATAGGAGGATTGCAAACAGCTAATGTATAAATCGGAATAGAAGTTAGGACAACCTTAATCAAAATAAGCTTACCCACTAGTGACAAAATTTTGTTATGCCAGCCCTCTAGATTGAGACGAATTCTGTTCAGCAGTTCTTCATACATGCCACCATTGCGTTGTCCCGCCATCAAAGGGCATCCAAGATATGTGAATGGGGGAGTGCCTATATTGAACCTAGTTCTGGACGCCAATTCTGATCCTCTCTCTATATGTGAAGTCTTCAAAATGTATATAGATGATTTAGCCTTGTTGATTTTCTGTCCCGAGACAGCCTTATATTTCACCAGGATATCTGTGATCTTAGTAATAGATCGTAAATCACCCGCTACGAATAAGAAAATATCATCGACGTATGCTAAGTGAGTTATCGGAGGACAAACTCTAGGAGATATGAATGGTGTGAAGCCATCTGTCCCTGGTAGTTTCTTCAAGCTCCTGGATAGACCTTCCGCTATGATAATGAAGAGTGCCAGGGATAGGGGATCCTCCTATCGTAAGAAACCCGAATTTGCGCAAAACTTTCATAAGAAATCTCCGTTCGACTCTGTCATATGCTTTCATCATGTCCAATTTAATAGTCATATTACCCCTTCTGTGTTTCTTGTTTATTTTGGACATCATTTTTTGTGCTAGTAATATGTTATCAATAATCTCGCGACCCTTGATCAAGCCACTCTGTTCGGAAGAAATAAGACATGGAAGTAACGGAGCAAGTCGACGAGATAATAATTTGGAGATGATTTTATTCATAACAAAGCAAAGACTTATAGGTCGGTAGTCCCCGAAGTTGCTCGGTTGTTTAACCTTAGGTATAAGGACCAAAGAAGTGTTTGTGAATGCCTGTGGTAAAGAAAATCCGTCGATAAATATGCTCAGTACCGCCGTCATATCATCACTGATAATATCCCAGCATGCGAGAAAGAAGAGTGTGGTGAAACCATCCGGCCCAGATGCAATATGGGGATCTAGAGATTTAATGGTTTTGAGAATCTCTTCTTTAGATGGAGCTGTAATCAGCTCGTCATTATCTGCCTCTGTCACTTGGGTGGGGATGTTTGATAATAGTTCAATATCCTCCTGAATCTCACCCCTTTCATAAAGTTTCGAATAAAATTCCTTCGCATATGCATGAATATGTGGCTTCTCCTTCAGTATGGTGCCACCCTCCTTCGTAATAGAGTGTATTCGCAGTGTCTTCTTTCGGTTGTTAACACACCCATGAAAGTAGGATGTATTTTTATCCCCCTCAAGATCCCACTTAAGTCGAGACTTTTGCTTCCAATACGCTTCCTCTATACACACTCTTTGCTTAAGAATAGTAGTCGCCTTAGTCAGTTGCTAACGACTCTCTAAGGAATTTGCTTCCTCATGATGAATTTCTGCTGCTAGGACATCATCCTCCGCTTGCTTCACTGTCTGAAAGATATCTCCATAGGTCTTGCGACTCCATGTTGATAATACTTTCCTACAAGCATCTAGCCCAAGCGACAACCTGGTGATTCTATTACTGTGATCTACAGATTGCCAAGCTTGTTGTACAATAGTTTTGAACTCCTCATGCTGAACCCAGAAGTCTAGAAATCTAAATTGTTTCCTACCACCACTCGGATGTGATTTGAATTTAGTGAGTATTGGAGCATGATCGGATTCCGATTTGTTAAGATGCTCAATATAAGATAAAGGAGCCAACTCTAACCAATCATTATCAACCAAAACCCTATCCAATCTGGACCCCCGCCTCCCATCTTGCTTGGATTTAAGCCATGTGAAACAGCTTCCAGTGTATTGCAGCTCGAACATACTAGTGACTAGTTTAAAGTTTGCAAACTCTTCTATAGAAACTGGATCAACAGGACGACCTCCAATTTTTTCCTCAGTACGCAAGATTGTATTGAAATCACCCCCTATAACCCAAGGTGAGTTGATATTAGACTAAAGTTGGATGAGTCTCTCCCACATCAATCAGCGACCCTCCTTAGTGTTATCACCATGCACAATAGTAAATATTGAAGTTGAAGGAATCATATGATGAGAGATAGTGATTGTGAGTGCTTGATCGAAGGTATCTCGCAGAGAAATATCACAGTTGGACTTGGCCATGACCCATATATTCCTACGCTCATTAGAAAAAGCACTAAAAAAACCCAACTTTATTTGATAATGGAGTAATTGACTATTATCTACCTTAGGCTCAATAATGCCTAGGAAAATAATCTTATGAACTCGTACCAAAGTTTTGACCATCTTAAGAGTCATATGATTAGCGATACCACGGACATTCCATAGAATAATGTTAAACATGAGAGGATGTGGTGGGTTTACCAGTTGTTGTAAAGCTTGCTGCTTGCCTTGTAATACGATCTGAAGGCTCCACCGCCTTCTTAGACTTTTTCCACCTTTGTTGTGTTGCTGAAGCTTCTGTGGTCTAATGCCCATCTTCTTCTGGTCGTTTGTCGACCGAACGCCTATCTTCCACTATATTACTTTCATCCGGCCGTTCATCGTCGACCATTTCTCGCTCGACTTCATCTGCCCAGCTGGTAATTGGCTCAAGCAATTCTCCCTCTTTGAGGACTGGATCAATTCATGTGTCTTGTGCAGATGTTGCTGCATTAGCATCCGGTTTTCCGTTGTTAATGATTGTTTCAACCGCCATTTCCTTTTCTGTCTCGGTCGCCTCACACAAATCAGGTATAGATGTCAACTCCTTCAATGCTATATGGGCTTCCTGAGCAATATCTAATGGTTCTTTGGGATAAGAGAGTTCAATATTCTCTATATTCTCTTAGCTTTTATTCCCATTCATGAGAGTTCCTTTTTCATTAAGTCTTTCTTGGGATGTGGAGTTAAAGGTATTACTAAGAGCATGGTTGGTGTGTTCTGACCTTCATTAGCTTGCCGCCCTTCATTGGTTCACTGCAAAATAGAAGTGACCTTCTAACCCGTCGTCCTTGGATGCGTGTCCACTTCTTCTACATTGTGCTGTTAATTATTCTCTGGTTGGTCAGCTTGGATAACTTCCTTTCCTTTATTTTTCATCTTGCATGAGGATAGCTGATGCCCTTGATGATGACAATGAGAGCAATACAATGGAATATATTCATACTTACTATTTTGCCTGAAACTCCTTCCTCTTGATCGATTGATCATAATGCGCTGTTGAATAGGCTTACTCGCATCTATCTCAATGAAAACTCGAGCCCTGCTAGGTCGAAAAAGATCTGCAGTTGCCTTAACAATTTTTAATGGAGTCTCTATCGCAGAAGTGATCACAAACAAAGCATCCTTGGCATATAAATGATACGGCAGATCTGAAAGGTCCACCCATACTGGCATGAAAGATGATTTATACATAGGTGAAAAATCAGGTTCCCATTTGAATACTCGCATCGGTGCACGTGATATGAACCACGTGTCTTTAGCACATAGTAGGAGGTAGACTTCTTCAGCGGAAGGCCTGATCAGTATATGTTTGCGGTCAATGACTCCCGCCTTAATATCACCTTGGAATTGAAAACCCGACAGGACTTTACAAATCACCTCTATGGAGGGTTTTGAGTGGGAGAATTTTCCAACAAGAGCAAATCGGAGAGGGGATGCCAATGATTGTTCCTCCTCATCTGAACAAGAAATAGCGGAGGCGCCTTTATACAAAGACACCGGTCTAGCGGCCAGGCGAGGGGGTTCCTCAACCCGACCGGAGACGACGTCAACAAAGGTCTTGGAGGCCATCCCTTGAAGATGCCGGCCCGAACAAAGGCCTAGCAGGAGTCAAAAAAAGGGTCGAAGATCTACCAGGAGCTCCTGCCGCGACGCTCTAGGGCAACGCGATCATCATCCTCTTATATAATATATTTATATATATATATATATATATAAGTGTATATATATAAATATATTATATATATATATATATATATATATACACTTATATATATATATATATATATATATATATATATATATATATATATATATATATACGGTACTGTTCACCATCCTTTTCACTAGAGGTCCTGTTCACCTATTCTCCCACTTGCAAATCGAGCCAAACTCGGTAGGAATAGGCGCTAAAGCCAGTTCAAATTCCATTTAAATTTTACTCAAATTTAGATCAAAATCTTTTGCATTCAAATCTTACTATTTCTCTTCAGATTAGATTGAATCTTGGAATGATGTGATAAGCATATAGATAATTATCTGTTTAAATCCCCACCTATAACAAAACACTCCCCAAAACAAATTTCTGACTGTCGACAAAACCATACCTTGTTGTCGCCCCACGCGCACAACCAGACCTCTGCGTGCCGCCGTACGATCCGTCGGTCGTCAGCCAGAGCGATGCGCGCCTGGGACAGTCGCAACTCTGGTAGCGGAATAGAGCAAGTCCTCTGTTTCGACACAATGCGGTACCCCTCCTTTCACTCGAATTCCTCCCTCGATACTTAGCTGTTTTTAATTTTGTAAAGCTTTCTGGAAACCCTATATGACCCTCTCGAAATCCTAGCAATTAGTTCTGGGTATGGTCGAGCCATCGATTCACAAAATCGATACGAACAAAATAAAACTATTTTAAGAATAGTTTATAAGTAGTACACTTACCCCTATTAGAGGATCGTTCTTTGTCGACTCATTGGAAGATTTAAAATTCAAATTGAACAATCTTATCGACAACCTGAAGGAGTTAGAAACCCTTTTTATACTTCCTATTTTCATCAAATATATTCTGAGTTATTCATTTACAAAAATCAAGAAAAATAGTTTTTTAAACAATTAAGAATTTTATCGATACGTCGTGCGCCCCAAAAAACCGGGCGACGTGGTCGTAACCCTTGAGCATTGAAAGGCGTGTATAGATATTATCGACGTGTGAGATTCGATGGAACTCAATTTTGTTGTGTGTGCGCGACGAATATGAGGCGTATCGGTCGAGATACCCCATATAGGTCCTTTTGCAAACTAGTCCAGAACTTTGTGTACATTCGTCATCTCGAGATAAAACTTACACCAATAGGACTGTGTCATTTTTTTAGTCCGGTATACCAAGTTTGATCTAATTCTGAGAAAGTCGATAGGAACGCTATTTTGGCGGGCCTGTGACCCGATCCAACGGACGAATTTGTGTATGGCCCACCGAAATCCACCTGTGGACATACGGTTGAGTTTATATCACCAAATCAAACCCTTATACATATAGTTTGACGACTTTAGAGACCGTAGTTACTGGTATACTTTTTGGTACAAAATAGGTCTAAAGGTGGACATCGTTTTGACCCGAAACTATAATTTTTACCATGTGTCAAGAATTAGACTTTTGGATAGGCATTTTTAGACATTTTTTTATACCAAACTCGTTAGTAATGTCTGTTTCAGCATCCGGAGACTGTTGTGCGAGTTTAACTATTGTGGCTTACTGAGTAGTTGGGAATTATCGGTTTCACCAGCAAAGGACCCCAGGTGAGTACATTTCTGATAATTTTTATTTTGATAACTTTTATGATTCGTGTATTTAGTATTCTCTTACTTTGATTTTCTATTGATTCCCGACACAATGATTACATGAGGTAGTTGTTACGGATACATATTGTTCGTGACCAATGTATTATCGTGTTCGTGACCTGTTTGAATCCATGAGTATTATCGGACGGGGAAGTACATTAGTAGACATGTAAATATACCCAAAAAATCTAATTTTTTTATCGTGTCTGATAGCAGTCGCACAATTCATGTACGGGGTGCCGGATTTACTTCTGAGCCGTTTACATGTCGAAAGTGTATTTCAACTCACTAGTTAGATTCAGTCTTGCTATATTACTATTCATGTTTCAGTCGTGTATTACTGTTACTCCATTGTCTTTATTACCGTTCTTTCCTACATTTACTTACATGTTTCATGCCATTATTCTTTGGTTGTCCACCCAACATGTATTTCGGTATTATTTACTGTTTTATAGATTTTGTCAATTATTGAAACTGCTGTTAGAATATACTCGTTCCATTCCTGACTGGAAATCTTATTTTTTATATTACTCGCCTGCTACATTATGCCTTGGATCATTGGGAGACATGGGTATGTGCTGAGGTCGACCTAGAGATTAGTTAGTTCACATTTATTTTGTGAGACATTGTAATCAATTAAATATAAACTTTAGAATATTGTAACTTAATTTTGTTATTGTGAATGAACAATAAAGTTATTATTTTATGATATGATTTTGAGCATCGTGGCCTTCACAGCGTTCTACCGCCAATACTGCAGCGTAGGCTGGACTTAGACACACACTCGTATCCGAAAAGCGGGTACGGGTCATGATAATATATATATATATATATATATATATATATATATATATATATATATATATAAAATATATATATATATATATATATATATATATATATAAATATATATATATATATATATATATATATATATATATATCATGGATGTATATGATATATGATGGCTCTGCGTGCGCAACCCTAGCGCCGCAGTGAAAACCACTTAGATTTCGTCGTCTACGTTCGACTCCGGCTTGGCCTCTGGCCAGGACGGCGCCCCAATGGCTGCGCCCAAGTCCTTTGCGGAGGCGGTCGCCGGTCGCGACGAGGCTCCCACAAAATTGGCTGTCCGAGAGGTCTCTTCGTTTAAGGGAGCGCCTGCGATCACATTTTCAGAAGAAGAAGTGGTCGCCCTTGCGCCCCCCATGAAATATGCCCTTATTGGGAAGTTTTCCTATAACAAACCTCCGATCGATCGAGGTTATTCGCAAAGCTTTGCAAGGTTTTGAATTCAAGGGTTCAATCAAGGCTGGTGTTATAGACCGCAAACACATCCTGATTCGACCAACCATTGAGGAAGATTATCTCAGGCTTCGCACAAAAGAGATGTGGTTCATCGCTCGAGCCCCGATGCGCATATTCAAGTGGGAGCCTGACTTCACGCCATTGGTTGAATCGGCGTTGATGCCGGTTTGGGTGAATCTTCCTGATTTACCCCATCACCTATATGCAAGGGACGCACTTGTTGCCATCATGTCAGCCATCGGTACCCCTCTCAAGATTGACATAGCTACGGAAGATCTGGCCCGACCTAGCATGGCTAGGGTTTTCGTTGAGATTGATGCAGGAAAACCATTGCAACGAAGGATCCGTATCAATTTAGCGAAAGGGAGGAGTTTTTGGCAGGACGTTGAATATGAACATATTCCTCTTTACTGCAACCATTGCTTCCACCAAGGCCACACAGTGGATTCTTGCAAATTGAAGAACAAAGGGAAGGCGGTCGTGCATGAAGGTTTAGCCGAAGCTGTCATTCCTGAAAAAGTGGACACGCGTCGAGCTACGAAACCCCCTCAGGTCACGTCGATACTACAAAGAGTGGATGCGGACATACGTGCCATTAATGAAGCTGCTAATCCCTCGGGTAGCGGGGTTAATAATGGGCATGCAGCCACTAATGCTGAAGTAAGTTTGCCGCCATCTCACGTCCCCCCAGGCGATCCAGGCCCAAGTGGACCAACCAGCGACGAGCAGACGGAAGTGCGAGTGGATCCTGTCGATGTGATGGCTCAGGCTACTGTTCAGGCCACTACAGTTGTTCCTTCATCCTCTTTGGAGGATTTAGAGGAAGGAGAGTTTCGGGGGTTGCATAGTAACTGGGCCGATATTATTGAAGAGGAAGAACGTCTTGGTCAGGGTGGTGAAGTCAAGCCGATAAGGGGAGATTCACATAATGACCATGACGAAGGCGGTGAAGCGGGCAGTGATCCAGGACTGCCTCCAGAGTCATCACAAAGAGCTCCGATTGAAGAAGAACCTACACAAAAGCGCCCGAAGGGGAGGAAGGTGGTGGAGCCATCTGATAGATCGGCGGCAAGCAAGACACAAACTGGTAGCTCTCAAACCCTTAATGTATAATTTCTTTATTTGGAACGTAAGAGGGATTGCGAATGCGATGACTTTTAAGAGGTTGAAGGCTCTCATTAGAACACACAAAGTTAATTTCGTGGCTATTATTGAACCTAAGGTAGACAGTGAGCAACTCACTCGATATCGGGTTAAGCTAGGGTTTTCAGTGGCTTTTTCGAAAGCTAGGGGTAACATATGGGTCCTGGCTAGAGCAAACTTTGATATTACTCTGGTGGAGTCATTCGATCAGGCTGTTTCTATTCGATTGGTTGACCCTATGTTACCGGTTGAGACACTTATCTCAATTGTGCATGGGGACAATAAGAAGGAAGGTCGCAGGCTATTATGGGAGCGACTTCTTCAGTTACAAAGCTCGCAGAGCCAACCATGGATAGTTGGTGGTGATTTTAATGCTGTTCTTAAATCAGAAGAAAAACACGGGCGGCAGACGAGCGGATGAAGTGTCCATGCAGGAGTTCGCAAATTTTCAGTTGGCGGCGGGTTTAGCTGACCTGCCTTACACTGGGAGCTCTTTTACCTGGGTAAAGTCCGAGAAAGCTGATCGTCGTGCGTCACGGTTAGATCGTGTATTTTTGGACTCTAGATGGCAACATTTGCCCCCTGCACGATTGAGGAACATATGAATCGAACTGAATCGGATCATACTCCAATTCTTGTTCGATTGTTAGCTCAACGACAAGGAGGTTTCAAGCCATTTCGATTTTTGGATTTCTGGACAAAACATTCAGATTTTTAACAGCTAATCTCTAATGCTTGGAACTCAGTGGATCATCAACATGGCCTTACCAAGGTAGCGCTTCGATTGGATGCTTGTAGGAAGGTTCTTTCGAAATGGAGTCGGGCAACCTATGGAGATCTTTTTCAAGCAGTGAAGGATGCTGAGGACAAGGTGTTAGCAGCAGAGCTTGCTGTTGAGGCAGATGGCTCGGAGAGGAACACAACTGCGCTTGGCCAAGCTGTTGCTTTACTGAAACAACGAGTGAAAATCGAGGAGGATTTCTGGCATCAAAAGTCTAGGTTGAAATGGGATTTAGAAGGTGATAAAAATTCGACGTATTTCCACGAGTGTGTGAATTATAAGAAGAAGGCTCTCAGGATACACACTATATCTACACCGAATGATACCTTATTGGTTGAGAATTCTCACATTAAAGCATATGCAGTAGAACATTTCTCTGCATTGTACCAGAGGGGAGACATCACAGAGGATGATGATTTACTTTCGGTGATCCCCTGTTTGGTGGAGGATGATGACAATGATACACTGATTGCATTGCTGACCAAAGATGAGCTGTTTGCAACGATTAAATTGTTGGACATGAATAGCGCGTCGGGGCCAGATGGGTTCACTCCTAAATTTTTTCTTAGTACTTGGGAGATCGTAGGAGATGATGTCACTGAGGCAGTCGGTATGTTCTTTGAGGGGTTCTCGCTACCAAGAGAGGTTACCAATACTTCATTGGTGTTGATCCCCAAGATTAAACAGCCGAAGTATTTTACAGATTACCGACCGATTAGCCTGTGTTCGGTTCTGAACAAGATCATTTCGAAGACCCTAGCTATCAGATTGGCTTCAATTCTGCCGAGGCTCATTTCCCCCGAACAGAGTGGGTTTGTTCGTGGTCGGGAAATAGTGGATAACATTGAGCTTGCTCAGGAGATTGTAGCAAAGATGAACAAGAAGCATTGGGGAGGTAATGTTGCAATAAAATTAGATATGATGAAGGCCTACGATCGATTAGATTGGAGATTTTTGTTGAAAGTACTGTGCAAGTTTGGTTTTCATAATAAGTGGGTTGATATGATGCTTCGAATCCAAAACAATGTATGGTTTGCTCCTCTCATCAATGGGGAATCGGCAGGCTATTTTCAGGCGTTTAGGGGTGTTCGTCAGGGAGACCCATTGTCTCCTGCGTTGTTCATCCTCGCGGCGGAGGCTCTGTCCCGGAGTTTGAAGTTACTGCCGGAGACCGACGGGTTTACTTCTTTTATTTCTCCTAGGGGATGCGCCCCTATAACTCATTTATCGTACGCTGATGATGTGTTACTATTTTCAGCAGGGGATCTTCGTTCATTAGCCATGATCCAGGACACCTTGCGTAGATACGAGGATGCTTCAGGCCAAAAAATCAATGTTGCTAAGACAACATTATATGTCTCGACGAAGACGCCACCAGATAGGGTTGCAGAATTGGTGGATCGCACTAGATTTACAATTAGCTCCCCTCCATTTACATATTTGGGTTGTCCAATGGCTGCTGGGCATCGAAACTCAGGTATGTATGAAGATCTTATTCATAAGATTCGATCTAGAGTGGAAGGATGGCATAACAAGCTTTTGTCTCCTGGGAGGAAATTGGTATTACTCAAATCGGTTCTTACATCAATACCGGTGTATACTCTTGCTGCTTGCAATCCTCCATGTGCGGTTTTGAAGCGCATTGAAGCCATTTTCAGCAATTTCTTTTGGGGGTTGATCCAAGGGGAACCTAAACGAAGATGGTTGGGTTGGGAGAGCATTGCTAGAACAAAGTCAGAGGGAGGTCTGGGAGTAAAGAGGCTAGAAGACATTATGAAGGCTTTCTCAATCAAATTATGGTGGAAGTTTCGATCTCAAGATAGTCTATGGGTACAGTTTTTCATGACTAAGTACTGTTCTCAGATGCATCCGAGTACAATCAGGATCACGTCGAACTCTTCTCATGTTTGGAAAAGATTATTGGAAGGCAGGGAGATAGCTGAACAACATATAATGCAGGATGATTTGATAATACATTGGCGAAGACAGTCTGGAAGATTAACCCTTGCTTCGGCGTGGGATATCTCACGTAGACAGTGGCCTCTTGCTCCAGCATTCATTCACATATGGGGGACTTGCATTCCGTACAAATGGTCAATATTGCTATGGCGAGTTTTGCATAACAAACTTCCCACAGTTGATCAGAGAATGAAGCTTGGTTTTAGTATGGCTTCCCAGTGCCACTGTTGTGTGAATAGCTCGGTTGAAACCATAGATCATATTCTCAACTCTGGGGAAATGGCAAGGGAAGTTTGGGTTGCGTTGCAAGGCGTCTTTCATATCTCATGTGGAGGCCGTTCACTGGATCATAGGCTGCGTCGGTGGTGGCGCGGGGGTAAGCTACATCACAAGCAGATATGTGTAGGGGCGGTAGTTTGGGTTCTATGAAAAAATCGCAACAAATGGCGATATGAAGGTTATAAATTCTCATCGGACATGCTAGTGAAGGAGATACATAGGCAGATTGGCAAAGCCTCAGTGAAGTGCAAGCATTAGAGTTGCAGTTTGTAGTTGGCTCGTGTAGTTTTTTGTTCTTAGTAGTGACTCGATTGTAACCTGAGTTGGAACTCTTCTAGTACTCAATAAATTTCTAGTGTTTCATTATATATATATATATATATATATATATATGTATATATATATATATATATATATTTTATATATATATATATATATATATATATATATATATATATATATATATATATTGAAGAAAGGGTAATTAGCTTCTGGAATCGCTCCTACTGGGATTCGAATACCCCCCACAAGGGCCACATGCCTCCACACTAACCACTTGGGCTAGTGGACATTGGCAAAAATATATATATTATATATATATATATATATATATATATATATATATATATACGTTGGATCTTTTTTAAGTCATCTAATCTTAACCATTGAAAAATTAGTAGTTAAGATTAGATGAATTAAACAATATCTAACGGATGTAAAAGATGGGATGCTTGGGGGATGCAAAAAAGATGGGATGTGAATCCCTTATCCTCCTCCTCTCTCTCTCTCTCTGTATATATATATATATATATATATATATATATATATATATATATATATATATATATATTTTATATATATATATATATTTTTTTTTATATATATATATATATATATATATATATATATATATATGTGTGTGTGTGTGTGTGATTTTTTAATGGTTAAGATTAGATTACTTGAACAAGATCTAACGGGTGTTATCATGGGGATGCTTGGGGGATACAAAAGTAAGGTGATGTGGATCTCTCATATATATATATATATATATATATATATATATATATAGGATCAAAAAAAATATATATATATATATATATAGGATCAAAAAAACTTTCGCTTCCTTCACTTCTGGACCACTCACCCCCAGTTCAAGCGCGTGGTTGAGGAGGCCTGGGCCAAAGAGGAATCCAACGCCCTCCTTATTCGCGTCGCCACAAGCTCAAGACCACGTGACAGGCGCTCTCGGTTTGGAGTAAATAAGCGTTCGGGGACATTTTTCAGGCGGTCCGGATTGCCGAGGATGATGTCACTCGCGCCAAAGCTCTGGTCGTGACTCACCGATCGCCGGAGGCAAGAGCGGCCCTGATCCTTACCAAAGCCATCCTTAAATTCCGGGTGAAGGTCGAGACTGACTTTTGGAAGCAAAAAGCGAGGCTTAAATGGTACAGTGAGGGGGACAAAAACTCGAGTTACTTCCACGCTTGCGTCAACGGCCGCAGCCAAAAACTCACCCTTCATCAAATTGCTGATGACTCAGGCAACATTTTTACTGACCAACGGGGCATCCAAAGGAAAGTTGCCAACTTCTACTCTAAATTGTTCACCAAAGAGACGGTCCATAGAGACAACTCCCTCCTGGCTGAAATCCCCCACCTTATCGACGACACCGACAACAACCAGATGGAACTTCTTCCATCCGAACAGGAAGTGAAAGAAGCGGTTTCGGCTTTTGATGCTCATAGCACGCCGGGTCTAGACGGATTTACGGGCATATTCTTCAGGGTCTGCTGGGATATCATCAAGAAAGACATTCATGACGCGGTTACGGAATTCTTCCAAGGAGCGACTTACCCTAGAACCATTTCGAGCGCCAACCTCATTCTTATCCCTAAAAAAGATAACCCAGAGACCTTTCGGGACTTTCGGCCCCTCAGCCTCTGCACATTCACCAACAAGATCATTTCCAAAATCATCGCGTCGCATGTCAGATATTCTTCCGAAGATTATTTCTAAGGTGCAGAGTGGCTTCGTCAAGGACAGAAACATTCAGGATAATATCATGCTAGCTCACAAGTTAATTACATGCATGAAACTTCCGGCGAGGGGGGGAACATCGCCATCAAACTGGACATGGAGAAAGCATACGATAGACTTGACTGGCAATTCATGATCTGGATTTTCAGGGCCTTCGAATTCTCGAAAATTTGGACCAATATCGTTTGGAGATTGATTAGCAACTCATGGTTCTCTACGGTGATCAACGGCCAACCGGACGACTTCTTCAAATCCAGCCGTGGGGTCAGGCAAGGAGACCCCTTATTGTCCACCATCTTCATCATCACAGTCGACGCTCTGAGCAGACAGCTGAACAACATGACCAGAACCCCGAACTTCTAATATTTTCACACGGTTAGTGGGTGTCCTATCATTACTCACCTGGCCTATGCTGACGACATTCTTATCTTCTCCTCTGGGGAAGCTGGATCGGTGGGGGTGGTCCACAACTCGCTCATGAAATACTCCAGATGCTCTGGTCAAATGTTCAACCCCGCTAAGAGCGTCATATACGCCCACCACAACATCAAGAGAAAGCATGCTATCAACCTATCCAACATCACCTTATTCTCAGTCGAACAACCCACTTTCAAATACCTTGGGTGCCCCTCGTGTACGGGAGATCGAACGCTGCCATCTTTGATGAGATGATTACCAAGGTCAGAAAAAAACTCGAGGGGTGGCATAACGCTACCTTATCTCCAGGCGACAAGATGGTTCTCATCAAGCAAGTGCTCACCTCTATCCCTATCTATACCCATGCTGCCTGCTCCCCTCCCAAAAAAGTGCTCACTTTGCTGGAAAGCATCTTTAGCGACTTCTTTTAGGGTCACGGTGACGGGCACGACAATCATCACTGGGCCAGTTGGGATTCTATGGCTAGGCCCACGAAAGAAGGAGGTCTGGGATTCTCTAAACTATTCCACATGGTAGATGCCTTCTCTATGAAGCTGTGGTGGAAGCTTCGTACGAGTCATAATTTATGGGCCAAATTCGTGAAAGCCAGATACTTCAAGCATATTCACCCTGCACAGGCCATCTCCAATTGTAGATCATCTGTCGCATGATGGCGGATTCTCGTGGGGCGATCCCTTGCCGAACCGGTGATCAAACTCCAACTGGGTAATAGCGAATCCCTAACTTTTCAGGAATGTTAGGCGGGGGATACCGTGCTCAACAATCTTATGGCAGCTCCGGGGAACAGCAAGATCAAGGACCTGTGGGACTGCACTAGTAACGATTGGAATTGGTGCCGGATCAGATAGTGGGTCGGGGTTGAGGCAAAAGAGCGCATCCGCAGCAATAACCTTAAATTGGATGAAGAGCCTGATGGGCTGAGGTGGTCGGCCGAACCATCTGGATACTTTTCGGTAAGGTCGGCTAGAAGCACGGTACGTGGCGTGGTGACGCATGTACCTATCATCGCCGTATTTTGGCAGACCTACATCCCAAAAAAGTGGTATTTCCTTCTCTGGAGAGCCTTCCGCAAGAAGTAGCCTACCTATGACACCCTCAACACCATCGGGTTTAGCCATGCGTCCGCATGTGCTTGTTACTCGGAGCGTAAGAGTGAATCCATCTATAAGTCCCCTGAATTTAGGGCTTATTTTTTTTAATTTTATAAATCAATTATTTGCAATTGTTTCACTTAACGAAATGCCTAAAAATTGGCTTTTGAAAGAAAACGAGAAAAAGTACAAATTATTCTGGGAAGTATTGCTATGGAAGTCTGATCTGAGAGCGATCACTTTGTTCCTTGGACCATACGAAGATGATGAAGAAAACTACTTGAAGAAGACGAACAATTGGAAGAACTAAGTTACCAGAAAGGTATCGAGCAACGGCACTGATGGCACAGTCGAATGCTTTCCTGCTTTGCTTCACCCTGTTCTTGAGAAAAAGTTGTAGAAATGCTTCTGGGAATATCACTCTGAAAGTATGAGTTTTCTCAGAATCTTCTCTCCTGTATATCTCTCTTGACCATTTGATGTTTAAAAATAAGTATATTTATAGACTAGATCCTCTGTGCGTAAAAAACAACAAAGTTTGGTAACTGTCACCCATGATGAGAATCAACCTTTACGCGTGATGACACGTGTCCCACGTAGAGTTTTGACCTCTACGCATGGTGACACGTGTCCCACTACTTCAACAAAATGAGGAGAGCACGTACACACGTTCCTCAACAAGTGAGGCAAGAAAGCCACATAAGCAAACCACGTTCTCCTGTAGCCAGAAAAGATCGGGCATAAAAATGTCCCAAAATATACTTCCTGTGTAAAGTAACAGACTGGGTGTAAAATAGCCCAAAATAAACTTCCCGCGTAAAGTGGCTAAAAATAGCCTTGAGCATAAAATTAGCTCAAATAAACTTTACGCACATAACAGTCTTGAGCGTAAAAAGCTCGAATAGCTTTCGTGTGTAAAAGAAGCAATCTCTTGAGCGTAAAGTAGCCCATCTGCACACTAAACGATAGTGTTGGGTTTGGTGTAAATCAAATCTTCTCGGCTTCTGTGCAGTCCGCTGTCAGAAAATCTTTATGTAAGAATCAATATCACGCACATTAACTGCAGTGATTCGACAGCCTGTCCTTCGCGTAAAAGCTCAGTGAATAACTCTCGCGTAAAGTAGCTCGCGTAGAGTTGTACTCTGTTTGATCTCCGCGTAAAGTCTGAGTCTGACTCAGATTGAATTGTGTAAAGTTCTCAACTTCTTTGACTTGGTCTATGAAGTACTTTTTATGCTCCTACAAGACCCCCTTCAAAGTTTTCAAATTATTTTCAAAATTTGAAATACTTTGAACAGAAGCGTAAAATCTGGGATATTCAACAGTCTGCGTAAAATTCGGGATACCCAACGGTCATCTGCGTAAAGCTCAGAATACTCAACAGTCCGTGTAAAAGCCGAGATATCCAACCGTCAGCATAAATTTTGGGAATTTGAACCGATTTAAAAATTCCTCTATAAATAGAGTTTTATGAGTAGAAAAAGAACTTTACTCTTTCGAATTTTCAATCTCCCTATTCTCTTTCCCTTCATACTCTCACTTCGACTCGATGGCCCCCAAGAACAAGACCGCCATCGGCAGCAAGGGCAAGAAGCCCGCCGCTTCGTCGACATCCGAGCGTGCAGAAACCAACACCCCATCATCGGCGGCCCCCCGACAGTCCAACTCCACTGTGGCTCCATCCATGAATGGTAGAGCACTACCTAACTTCGGCCGTGGGTTCGCCGGAGAAGAAGAAGAATCAAAGAATCGAAAAAACTCCACGCCCACGTTATACGTGTCGGTATAAAGCTTGAAATAAGAAAATACGCCCACGTTTATTGTGTCAGCGTAATAATAGAAACATACGCCCACGTCTATATGTGCCAGCGTAAAAATTGAAATACGCTCACATCAATATGTGCCAGCGTAAAATTTGCATTACGCTCACATCAATATGTGCTAGCGTAAAATTCATAATACGCTCACATCAGTATGTGCCAGTGTAAAATTCGAAATACGCTCATATCAATATATGCCAGCATAAAATTCGTATTACGCTCACATCAATATGTGCTAGCGTAAAATACCCTTACATCAATATGTGCCAGCGTAAAATTCACAATACGCACACATCAATATGTGCCAGCGTAAAATTTCACAAATGAAAAGACTTTGCGTAAAACAAAGAATTTTTACACTTTAAAAGTTTTTATCAACTTTAATAAGCGTTAAGTTTGCATAGTCAGAGTCTTTAATCTTTATGCGTAAAACTCAGACCAAATCATCTGCCTAAAAATTTTAAATTAGATTTTCGCTAACTTGATTTTTTTTTCTTTTGGCAGTGATTTTGCAAATTCACCCACTTGCAGAAATATTTGGCTCATCAGCTGGTATGGTAGGCTCAAATTATTTGGAGAACCTGTCCCATGTGGAGTTTCCCCAGTCGAATCTAGAATATCCTGCAGAGAAACAACAGCTGATATCTGCTCAAGGGGACAGAATGCTGTTGTCCATGATAAATAGAGAATTGTTGACATCGCTGGATGGCCAACAATTTGCAAAGCCAACTTTCTTGTTCGGGGATGCGATAGACTTCAAATCACAAATACACACCAAGAAAGAGGCTTGGGTGTTCAAGTTTGGGAAAAGGACGATGTATCTCCCCGACATGGACAGGGATTATCCCCTATCTTCATTTGTCCATGCCACCCATCCCCGACAGATGCTATGGAACCTGACTCCCAGCAGTCATGGTAGGCCCGACAAAATCATCTTCAAGAGGGATGGAGCCAATGACATGGGCTTTCACATCAGTGCTCCTAGCGGTGGTGTCGTCCCTTTCTCCGGTATGTTACCTGGATTCACTCCGAGCGAAGATTCAGCTCTGATCCAGCCGGTGCAGACCTAAATGTTCATTAACAAGTTCATAAGGGCTGCAGTATTATATCCTCAGGCCAACCCTAGGCTACTAGGGTGGCTGTCACCTTATAACCAGAACTGGATCCAGCTTAGTGTTTGGATCATGAAGAACTTCAAGACAGACTTGGAAGCCATCGGTCTGTATGAAGCGGTAGCCTCTACGAGCCAGGGTATACCGATGAACAGTAACCTATTCTTGGCTCTGATGGAGTTGTATATGAGTTCAACAGGAACTTTTGCAACTCCACTAGGTGAGATGGGTCTTGTCCTGCACGAGATGCAATTCATCTCGAAGTTGCCGATGGGTGAAGCGCCCTATGAAGAATATGTTCCCTCCAATCAGGAACTGGCAGAAATCAGAGAGAAAAATCCTCGATTGGTTGAGGTCTACCAAGAGCTTATGTGCCATTACTTAATTTGCACCAGTATGTATGACAGTGGGTCTCACTTAGAATATACTACTAAATGGACAACTTATCTATTCTACCATAAGAATAGGATAGCCAAGAACGAGAAGGGGAGATTTCAAGAAAACAAGGCTCCAACCATCAACCCCTGTTCGATAATCCCTTCAGATCTGATCAATGGTTTAATGATCTCAAATAAGTCCCAGGATCAATATATGTCCAAAAAGACCGAAAATATCCCTGCGGGACTGAAACCTTGAGCTACCTGAGGTATGGTAGTCAGAAGATCTTGAGGGAGGCCTTGCTGGCAGGCTTTCTATTTCTGTAGCTGCAGAGATGGGTCGTGCCCTGGATCAGCATAGTAGACAGAATTTACGGAAACGTACTGTGGCCGACATTTGGTATTCAAGGTCAGAATCAACTTGCTATCGGCGATGGTGTGCCAAATAAACGCAGGTTTGTGGACCTTTGGTGAGGAACTAATCAACAATGCTCCTCACCGGAAGGATTTTCCTATGGTAGAGATGTCCTACACTTATTTGATGGGCTAGCTACTGCATCAAAACTGCAGTTTATTGCCACCGGGCCCTGGAGATAATGCGGAGGTCTTCTTCCAGAAATTTAACAAAGCCACATGGATTTCAACTACTGTGGCAGACACCCGAGCAGTATTGAATTATTCACACGGTTGGAACTTCTTTTGCACAAGACCACAAGTTCCAGCCGACTGCCTCGGTGTACAGTTTGAAGATAGAAGTGATGGAAGGACTTCATTGCCTGAGCCAGTTTTTAAATGGCTAATGTGCATCAGACCCTCTCATCTGATGTACAGGAATGAAGACAACTATGCGTTCGAACCGTATCTACCAAGTCGGTTTGCTCGCCAGTTTGGATATAACCAATATCATGTTGGTAATCCCTCCACTAGCTTCTACCATTACGGGAAGCTAATTGATGGTACGAGAGTTTGGAGATACTTTAGCACGGCTCGTACCAGTGCTAAATTCTGAGTATCGACTGCCACCAGCACAACCGAGCTACATATACTTCATACGTATGCTCGCTTTTATGCATCCATCCGTTCCTTCGTCCACGGCTACAACCTGAAGGGGAGTGTTAGATGGCCCATGATAGGGAATGTCGAAGAGCCAGTTAGGGTATTTCCAGACATACCCGATGATACTGCTGTTCCAAATGAGTATCTGGAAGTAATCCTAATGGGAGTTAGGAAAAAAGCTGCGGGACCTATCATTATTGGCAAAACCCAAAAACGGAAACAAGGTGCATCTGTTACTCTTCCAGAGAAGACTCTCCCAGAAAAGAAGAAGAAGGTTACCACCAAAGGGCCTTCTAGACCAAGAGTCGCTACCCCAGAGAGCGACACTCCAATTGAGGAGTCTCGACCCGTTGCATCTTCTTTAGCTAATCCTGGAGAAGGATCCTCTACATCTCAACCGGCAACATCAACAGAAGGTGTGGGTGTTCTATCTCCGGGACGCCTTAGCTCGTCGCTTCACCTGTCTTTGCCACAAAAGACACAAGCTACTAAAGACGTTGCCACTCCACATACTGTTGATCGAGAGCTCATCCCATCAGATGAACCAGCTATTACTTTCGATAATGATGACTGGGATGGGGACTATGACTCGTATCTGGCACGTTCTGTACCTACTCCAGGTAAATATAAATTACACAAAATCTATACAAAATTTATGATTTTTTTGTATATTAACTTATTTTGTTTAATTTTTGTAGGTATTATCATTGCATCAAAGCTTGTGGCTCCTCCTCCTCCTCAAGAAGATATTTATGAGGAAAATGCGGAGTCTAAGGAAGAGGATTCTTCTTCTTCAGAAGAAGAAGATATAGAGATTCAACAAGAGCCTGAGGTGCAGGCTCAACTAGAATTGTCTCCTCCTGCTGAGGGAGAGATAAAGAACAAACTGCAGTAGAACCTACTGTAGATGATAAAGCAGCTGCTGAGGAAGAAATAGACTTCAACGAAGAAACTGAAGTACTCCCAGAGCCTGAAGAGCCAATAGTCGAAGAAGGTGATGAAGACATAGTCAAATCATCAACTGAAGCTGGGGACGTTGTAATAGCATCCTCTGCTATTGCTACTGATACAGCACAGGTTCCTGAAGAGACAATGCCCGAACCGGAGTCAGCAACCATAACTACCATTCCACCCGTACCAATTACCGCCACCGAAACTCAAGTAGTTTCGACACCAGAAACGGCTGGAGTAACAAGTGCTGAAGAGACTGTTCCTGAAGCTCCTGAAAATCAGTTGGCCATGGTAGCAGTGAGAACAATAGCTTCATCTCAGTCTGTTACCACGGCAACAACATCTGCTCCTAGTCTTCAGAAAAAAGATTTGGTAGACATCGTCGCAATGCCGAGCTAAAATACAGAAATGAATCTCTTAGTTGAGATTTATATTAAAACTTTCTACAAGACTCTGGCAGCTCTAATCAACATGGTCCTGAAGAAGGGCCTCAATTATGAGAGCTTGAATGCGGCTATTTCCTTTACTATCAGGAACATCGCCATGTTCAACGATGCAGCTAGAGCAGCGGCACTGGAGAAGGTCGTGGAGGAACTTGAACAACCCATTAGAGAATATCTAAGGCTGTCAAGTAAAACCATTGAAAGTCTCATCCAAGACGAGTATGACGCTTTATCAGCTGAATACACCGCTCAGGAGACAACTTTTAATGAAGCCCTCCATGAGTACAACATCAAGGTGGCTAAAAAAATTGCTTTTTTGGCTGAAGCTAAGCCTCAGCTGGATATCCAGAGAGAAGCCTATGAAACTTCGAATATAAGAATTCATCAACAGAATGATAGAATTTGCGAAGTCGAGGCTGAGCTGGCTCGCTTAAAGGTCGAGAGGGAGCAAATGATCATAGCTCGGGACCAGCACCTAACTCAGAGCTCGATTTTGGAGGAACAAGTCTTCGGAGCTGAGGCTACCATCAAAACCCTTGACGAAACTAAGGATAAGATGATAGTCACTTTTGCTGGACTTTCTCACATCTGCACTCCCGAAGCTCGACGCTCCGTAGCTACTAAGACTGTATTGAGCTCTCGTGAAAAGCGTCTAGTGGAGCTATAAAAATTGCTTGAGGATGTCTCTGCTCCGCCATAGGCAAATAAAGAATTTTTGTAATCTTCTATCTTTTTTCATTATGTAATGTTTACAAAAAATGAATAAAATATTTGTTTTATGACCCTATCATTTATTTTGAAATTAAACAATAGGTATGAGACAGAAAATACTTATCAGAGGTAATATGGACATGACAAGTTTTCTAAACTCTAAAAATTATATCTATCGAGAGTTAATATAGACATGATAGATAATGAATCTCATTTTCTGTTTAGAGTATACGATACTATCAGAGGTAATATGAACGTGACAGATCATAACAACTCAAAGAAAAATACATTAATATCTATTAAGAGACTATAGGAACATGATAGATAAGAGAAAAAGTAGACTTAATATTTATTCAGAGGTCATAAGAACATGATAAATAATAAATCTCCTTTTTTTAATCAGCTGGTAAGACAGAAGATCAAAAATTTTCTTTTAGGAAGACAAATAATCAGCTTAACCAAACATTGGTAGCTGGGAAATAAAGAAGAAATTCAGACATAATATTTTTTCAAGAATTTGCCATTAATTGGCATCATGAGCAAATCTCTATTAGGTTTAGACAACCTATAGGCACCATTAGAGAAAACTGCCTCGACTACATAAGGACCTTCCCATTTCGTTTGGAATTTCCCTTTGCTCTTATGAGTCATCACCATCGGTCTTCGGACAGCTAGAACTAGCTCACCGACTTTGAATACCCTTTCTTTAACTTTACGATTGAAAGCTCGAGATATGCAGGCTTGATATAACTCAATGTGTTGTTGCACTTGAAGACGCTTTTCGTCTAGTCTTTCAAGTTCTTGAAGTCTCAATCGATCATTATTCTCTGTAGTTAGCTCATTTGCAATGGCTATTCTAAGATATGGAATATGGATTTCCAGTGGAAGAACAGCCTCACATCCATAAACCAGTGAGAATGGTGTAAAACTAGTAGGAGTTCGGACTGTCGTTCGGTAAGCCCATAAATATTCTCCAAGTTTCTCATTCCAATCACGTTTATTAGAAGAGACGAATTTTTTGAGAAGTTTAGTGATTGTCTTGT
This sequence comes from Iris pallida, assembly GCA_029216955.1. Taxonomy (NCBI): domain Eukaryota; kingdom Viridiplantae; phylum Streptophyta; class Magnoliopsida; order Asparagales; family Iridaceae; genus Iris; species Iris pallida. Next base: position 53,832 of record JANAVB010007554.1, read on the forward strand.
TGAAAGCTTCAGCCAAACCATTAGCAGCTGGATTATAAGCCGTAGAAGCCAGATTTTGAATCCGATTCTTGTCACAGAATCGATAAAATGCCTGACTGGCAAATTGTGGTCCGTTGTCATGGATTATCCTTCGGGGGATCCCAAAACGATAAATGACATGGTGTTTAATGAAGCTAATCACATTAAATGTTTTTACTTCAACAAGGGGAACCGCTTCCGCCCATTTAGAAAAGTAATCGGTTATAGCCAGTATAAACCGATGTCCCTTGCCAGAAGGAGGGTTAATCGGACCAATAATATCCATGCCCCAAGCTTCGAAGGGCCAAGAAGCTGTTGTAGGATGTAAGAATTTCGATGGTTGATGAATAAAATCAGCATGAATCTGACATGCTTTACACCGTCTGGCGTACTCCACAGCATCTGCTATCATGGAAGGCCAATAATATCCCATTCTTCGAATGCGGTCCTACAATTTTGGACCCGGTTGATGGGCACTACAGACACCATCATGAGCTTCATAGAGTGTTTGCTTAGCTTCACTCTCAGAGAGACAACGTAGCAAAAGTCCGTCATACGAACGACGATATAACATATACAAAGAAGAATCGTAGTAGAATCAAAATGATCGTCTCTTGAATGATGCAGCTTCCTTCAAATTTTCAGGTAAAATCCCATGAACCGCATAATCAATGAATGGACTTCTCCAATCCCTTTGTTGAGAACTTGATTATGTAGTATAAATATGCTCGATCTGTAAATTATTCTTGACACAGAATAAGTCTCAATCCAACAAAGTAATAGTATTTTGTCTTCTAATAGGAACAACTATGTCTGCAGCTAAACTAGCAAGAGCATCAGCTTCCACATTTTGAGAACGTGGTACGAATTCGATGAAGAACCCTTTGAATGAAAGGACTAATTCGATTATCACTTGATGATAAGAGATGAGGTCAGGATTTCTGACTTCATATGTCCCTCTGACCTGATTAACAATTAGTTGAGAATCTCCATAAGCTTCCAGAAACTCAATGTCTAATTATTTTGCTACTTGAAGACCGATTAGCAGAGCATTATACTCCGCCATATTATTGGAACATGGCTCATTAAGAGAATAAGCACGGTATATGACCATTTTGTCAGGAGAAACTAGGATGATGCCTACTTCGGAGACAATATTGCCTTTAGGTCCAACCCGTGATGCTCCATTAAAGTATAGTTGCCAAATGTCATCCCTCAAAGTCATGTTGTAATCCACGACTTTATCTGGAATATCCTTATATAACTTAGAAGTTTCAGGTATAGGGTGAGCTGCTAAGAAATCAGCTAATGCTTGACCCTTCACTAATTTTTGTGGTATATAGACCATATCATAAGGAGTAAGCAACATCGCCCAGATGGCTAGCCTGGAGTTGAGGATGCTTGGTTTTCTCATCAATACCCGAATAGGATTTATTTTGGAGATGACATGAATAGTCTGTCCTGACACATAATGTCGTATCTTTTGAATAGCAAAAACCAAGGCCAGACATTCTTTCTCTATAGGAGTATACCTGTGTTCAGCACCGACCATCATTCGGCTAAGATAATAAATTGTATGTTCATGGCCCTTATCACTTTTCTGTGCAAGAAGAGCACAGAGGGAATGATCTAACGCTCGAACATATAGCAAAAACGGTCTTCCTACCACTGGAGGTACCAGAACAGGAGGATTTGTAAGGTATTGCTTGATGTCATTGAAGGCTTTCTACATGCTTCATCCCAGACAAATGATACACCTTTCTTTAACAGACGAGAGAAAGGTTGACATCTTCCAGAAAGATTGGATATAAATCTCCTGATATAAGTAATACGACCTTGGAAACCACGTAGTTCTTTTAGATTGCGTGGAGGACGCATTTCAATAATTGCTTTGATCTTATCAGGATCAACATGGATACCTTGAGAAGTAATGACAAATCCTAAAAATTTGCCACTGAAAACCCCTAAGAAAGACTTAGTAGGATTCATTTTTAATTGATGTTGACGCATCAACTCAAATACTGTCTTCAAATCTTGAATATGATCATCTTTTGATCGACTTTTGACAGTAATATCATCTACATAACATTCAACTATTTTTCGTGGATGTTCTTGAAAGATGCTGCTCATGGCCCGTTGATACGTAGCACCAGAATTTTTTAGTCCAAACGACATAATCGTATAGCAGTAAACTCCAAGGGGTGTCCAAAAAGTGGTATGCTTTTCATCTCCTGGATGCATCTTAATTTGATTGTATCCTAAAAATCCGTCCATGAAAGACATGCGTTCAAAACTACATGTGTTGTCTATCATGACATCGGTAATCGGAAGAGAAAATTCATCTTTCGGACAAGCTGTATTAAGATCTCAAAAATCTATACAAACTCTGACTTTTCCATTCTTCTTCATAATAGAGACAATATTGGTAGCCCAATCTGGGTGTTGTTGTTCACGAACAAAGCCATAAGTGATCAGCTTTTTGACTTCTGCTTCAATTGCATCCATCATATCTGGTCGAAAATGCCGCTGTTGTTGTTTTACAGGCTTAGCATTAAAAAGAATATTGAGTTTATGAGTAGCTACATTAGGATCTAGGCCCGGCATATCCTCATAACTCCATGCAAAGATTTCAATATATCCTTTAATCAGCTGTATCAACTCTTTCTTTTTATCTTCAGAAAGATTTTTACAGATGAATATCGGCTTAGACGTAGTTCCGTCTCCAACGTCAATCTGGACGATTTCATCTTCCGTAGGTGGCTGTCGCTGTTCAAAACGAAGCTCCCACTGAGTGTCAATTTGTTGTGCCCAAGGGTCATTTTCAAATGACTCAAATTCACCATCAGTTTGAACCATGTTAACTAAGAATGCACACTCAGATTCATCATAATAGTCTCCTCCAGAATATGAGGATTGTAAAAAACTGGAAGAATATTCTTCTTCCATATCTTTCTTGCACATGTGGGGTGTATTCGATTCGATGAATTGGATTTCTTCCGAATCTGAGGATTGTGAAGAACTGGAAGAAAATTCTTCTTGTACATCCTCATTAAACATATGGAACAGATCGTATCCTAATCCATGTCGAGTTTTCTGGTAAAATGGATCACCATATAATGGTAACCGTCTACCTTTGCCTTGATTAAGACCTTGCATAGTCTTCAAATTATATCCTATATTCTGGATAATCTTGAGAGATTATTGACTATATTTGTCAATTCGGATTCTTCCTTTATCTTTATCTCTAAAATCATCTGTCTGAATAACGGAGATATTTTTAGCCAGACCAAACACAATTTGGTGCTTATTTTTCTTGTCAGACGGAATCACGAAAGAAGATTCTTCATGACGTCTATAAGTTACACAAGCTTGTGATGAAGCGGCTACAGGAAGAAGATAGGGAGAAGACGTTAGGAACCTTTAAGCATAAGGTCCAACATCGACATGAGGAGGAAAGGAATTTTCCTTATGGTCAATGTATAAGGTTTTCTTGGTATTTATGTCATTTTTATATTGATGACTTTGATCATCAGAAGATAAAGTCATTCTTTCAATAAATTTAACAGCCATATACTCCAAAAGAAAATCTTCATTGATATTAGAAAGTACAGAATGATCAATATTTACATCATTTACAAATTGACTACTACGCTTTGGATTGATCATTAACGGACCGTCATCCGTCTTCTGCGTAAGCTTGTCAAGGTTGATAATCAGTTGTGGTTCTGGATTAGAAGTACGTCCCTTGACCTTTATCATAAGGGGTTGAACTTGGCTCTTGACTAGAATTTTTACAGATTCCTCAGACGAAGCTCGAGTTCTTCCTTTAACCTTGATCATCAGAGTTTGATCATTGACAGGTTGGGGTTGAATTCGTCCTTTGACTTTAATCTTCAAAGGTTGATCTTCTGGAGGATCTTCATTGACAGATTGATCTTCTGCAGGCGATCGATCTTTAGCCATATCTGATATCTCCTTCACATGCTCCTGTTTGTAGAGTATTGAATCAGAGAAATAGGCTTCAACACCCTTAAAAGGATTGATATCTGCAAATTCGGTCTTCACAACCCCTTGAGAATCCATGTACTTGAAGCATTGGTGGAGAGTTGAAGGCACAATGTTATGCTCATGTATCCACGGTCTTTCAAGGAGGATATTATAAGATACATCTGAGTTAATAACATAAAAAGTCGCCATCTTTCGAAGATCACCAATCTGAATCTTCAGACGAATCTTCCCCAGTGGTTTACTCTTGTAAGAATTGAAACCAACTATTGTGGTACTAGTGTAGGTCAAATCACTAGTAGGAATCCTCAAAGGTCATAGCATACTCTGAAGAATAATGCTAATAGAAGACCCAGGATCAATGTAAATCCTATCAATTTGAGTAGATTCAATATACCCTGTGTAACACAGAGGCCTGTCATGCTTATTATACTTCAGCAGCATATCTTCTTGTATGAAGGTAATATTAGGAATTGCTTCCATCACACTATGACATTGTGGACACGACACCGGTATATTGTCAGGAGTCTTGAGTTGAGCTAAGCATGAGTCTGCTTGTAGCAAAACTTCACTCAAAGTTTCGCGATTTTCTTTAGAAAGGCGAAGCAACTCAAAGATAGACAGTCTAGCCGGAGTATTAGCTAACTGGGCTAGAATATCGAACTTGTAGGGTTTTATCACCACCCCTTCATTTGAAGCAGACTTCAATGGGACGTTAAAGTATACTGCTTTCTGTTTTCCTTTCTCAACCACAGATGGTTTAGAAGGTCTTGCCTCAGCAGGAACAGAAGATGGTTGAGCAGGTAGTGTTTCAGCAACGTCCTCTGCTTCTTTAGAAGTTCCCTCATAATCTTTGTGGTACTCTTTTCCAGATCTTGTACCAGCAAAGGTTTCTTCTTCAGACTCAGGAGAATGAAGTACCATATTACAGGTTTTGTTCTTCTTTCCCTTAGTCTTCTTTTTGCGAGAATTTTTATGAGGGACATCAAATCCCAATCCAACAGTAGATTTTTGACTTTGAAGTTGTGAAGGAAGTCACATTCCTTTATCATAGTTCAAACCTTCTGCCTTTTGGAAGTCATAGCCCATATTTTTCATGAGATGGACTGATTATTGACTATACATGTGAATGGACAGCGGACTTTCAATAGATAGTTTAGCAGAAGAGGGAGGAATAGGGACCTGTGTAGCCACTGGAGGAATAGAAACCTCTGTAACCACAGGAGAAGAAGGATTCGGGATAGGAGAAAAAATCCCTACAGGAGCTTTCTCATAAGCAGCAAAGACTTGTTATTCCCTGTATAAGAGGATACTATTCATAGCTAACCACTGCTGATGAGAAAGTTTGAGTTTGGTAGAAGGAGCCAAACTTGGAGGGTATACATTCAAACCCCTCAATCTATCCTCCAAAGGAATGTCATCCCAAAGATGATCCAAATCATCATGATCTGGAGTAATAACATAAGAAATCATATTGCAAGTTTTAACTTTTCTACCTTTCTTGGATTTGAAAGTTTCGCCTTCAGCTTCCATTTCAGGTACTAAGTCAGGATGTACCCACATGATTTTATCATTTTTTAATGTGAGAGACAATAATCCTTCATTTTGCTCTCTAGCAGGCAGGAGATTCACAATCTTCATAGTTGTCTTAGAAATTAGGACAATTCCATCTGGAACTTGCTGTGGAGAAAAACCTCCAAATTGAAGAGAAATCCTATTAGTTGTGACCGTATGCTCATCATTGGTTAAAGCGATGGCATTGGCATTTATCAACTCTTGGATTTTCTTCTTTAAGACATAGCAAGCCTTGGTAGGATGATTTATGTATCTATGATAGATACAATATTTGGGATTGTCAGTCAAATTCACCTTGTTAGGCCTTTTTGGCTCTGGAATCTGGAGTTTGTCACTCTTTACAAGACATTGGAATATCCCTGGGATATTACTGTCATCAAAAGAATATTATTTCTTTGGTTTATAAGACTCCGTATTATTTGGCGTCGTTTTAGGTTTTGAAAGATTAACCACTAAGGTTTCCTTCCCTTTCCTATTGCGATTGCCGGAATTATTACCAGAAGAGCCTTTCTTTCCTTTGTCTTCTGAAGCAAAGATCATCCCGTGTTCACGAGCCAACCTACCATTGGTCTCGACTGAAACTGCTACTATAATGAACGAGGCCCAATCTGTGAATTGAGAGCCCGTAAAGACAGTAATAGTTGGTCGCAGATTCATTTTGCATGTATCAATCAACGCTGAATCTGGCATACCCGGATGTATTTTCAAAGTTGTCTGTCGGAAACGTTCGATAAACGTCTGAGTATCTTCCTTCTTCTTTTGTTTGATCTCTATTAAGGAGGACATATTCATGTCCATGCCTCCTTCATAGAAGTGGGAGAGAAATATTGCTTTAAACTCGTCAAAAGACGATATACAATTGTCGGGCAGAATGGGATACCAGTCATAAGCTGAATCCGTCAAACACCCGATAAAAACTCGGATAAGAAGAGCATCATTCTTCTGCAAGTGCACAGTCATAATATCAAAATAATTAATATATTGACTGGGAGAAGTCTTTCCGTCAAATAACACCATCGATTGTGGCTTGAATTTTAGAGAAAAGGGTACATCATTCCAATGAGGAGGATAAGGTTGCTTAATCCCTAACCTCTGGAGCTGATCCTTATGCTTGAGAACTGCAAACTGTGCTTTTAGCTCACGCACGACTTGAATAGCTTTATTATTTTAAGGAAGCACATTCGATTGAATAGTTGTTGGATGTACCGTAACTCCCATCGGAGGTGGTACATCTTCTGGAATGATAGGATCTGGAGATACAGAATTTTGATTGACAACAGACTCTTGACTAAGATTATTCAAAGGTATATCAACCTCTTGACTATCTTGAGTTTGTGCTGCTACCTGCACCGGTGTTACTACTGTCGGCTGAGCAGTTTGTTGAGTCATTATTATTTGATGTATGCTTTGCATCATAGTAAGCATGTCCTTCAGCGACTGCTCAACTACAGAGAGACTTTGTTCTGTATTAGCAGTTGACATCTCCGGTTCATCTCCGATAGCATAGGATTCAACCTCCCTTGAACATACAGAGGGATTAGTATAGAGGTATGAATCAACACTATCAGTTTCGAACTCCAAAGACTGGGTACCCCCAGCTTCTGAATCTAAAGATTGTAACTGTCTTTGACTTCTTGACCGGGTATTCTGATATACCCCTTCAAAGGAATCAAGAAGTCGGTTGAACTATTGTTGACCAGGAGTTTGGAATGAGTTGCGTCTCGGACGTCGTCCTCTATTGGTATGAGATGCCATGTTGACTGATGCATATGACAACTCCTGTTCTTGGTCATCAACTGATTGTTGAGGCATATTGTAGCTTAGCCGATCAAAAACTGACCGTTTAGAAGCCGAACAGCAACACTTGATTACAATCTGGTGACACTCGCAATGGTGATTTTCTTTGGAGAGCGTCACAGGAGATTTTTTGTCTTTACGCTTTTGTAGAAGCAACTTGCGTAAATCAGAAGGAGTGGAAGAAGTAGTATTCTTTATTATATTTGGGACAGAGAATTGTTTAGTCCCTTGTGTATAAAGAAGATTACTGGCTACATTAGAAGAACCAAACTGGGCATTTTTACGTGCCTGAAGTTACGTGCGTAAATCCTAAGATTTTTGTGCACAAAAAACTCCATCAGCATTACGCATAATTTGAAGGTTTGGTACGTTGCGTAAAGCAGTGCAAGAAGGCTGTTGGTGGAAAATTGAAGTTTTACCAATAATAGAATTCATGTTTTTATGCTGCGTGCGTGCATGCAAATTCACTTTAGATGCAAAGGCATCATTGTGAATTTTATCTACTCTGTCACCGACAGAAGATTTACCTTTACGCATAGAGCGCAAAACGTGAGTATCTGCCACGTCACAGACGGAAGATTTTCCTTTACGCGTAGAGCGTAAAGCTTGGGTGTCTACCACATCACAAACGGGAGACTAGTTTTTACGTGCAGAGCGTAAAACATGATTTTTACGTACAGAGCGTAAAACATGATTTTTACGTGTAGAGCGTAAAACATATGAGTCAACCACGTCACCAACGGGAGATTAATTTTTACGCCCAGGGTGCATCACTGAAGTAGAGACTGTCTCGTCACAGACGAGAGCCTCCACAACAGGAGTGGGAAGGATTTATTTGCCTTCAGAGGCAGCCGAGAGATCCGAGGATACTTTGGACTTAGGAATCCAAACTTTTCGCGCCTTTCGCAATTTCTGAACATTAGAGCACCAAGTACTATCCCCAGTTCGGAGCATTTCTTCGTAAGCAGTCTGGTCAAAGTGAACAACCAGAGTCTTCTTTGTCGATCCGACTGACACATCATCATGTTGAGCAATTGCCTTCTCGTCAGAGGAGAAGGTCGTCCCCAGCAGAGGTGCCATGTTGTTTCACTTAACAAAATGCCTAAAAATTGGCTTTTAAAAAAAAGCAAGAAAAGTACAAAAAGTACAAATTGTTCTGGGAAGTATTGCTATGGAAGTCTGATCTGAGAGCGATCACTTTTTCCTTGGACCATACGACGATGATGAAGAAAACTGCTTGAAGAAGACGAACAATCGGAAGAACTAAGTCAATAGAAAGGTATCGAGCAACGGCACTGATGGCACAGTCGAATGCTTTCCTGCTTTGCTTCACCCTGTTCTTGAGAAAAAGTTGAAAAAATACTTCTGGGAATATCACTCTGAAAGTATGAGTTTTATCAGAATCTCCTCTCCTGTATATCTCTCTTGACCATTTGATGTTTAAAAATAAGTCTATTTATAGACTAGATCCTCTGTGCATAAAAAACAACAAAGTTTGGTAACTGTCACCCATGATGAGAATCAACCTTTACGCGTGATGACACATGTCCCACGTAGAGTTTTGACCTCTACGCATGGTGACACGTGTCCCGCTACTTCAACAAAATGAGGAGAGCACGTACACATGTTCCTCAATAAATGAGGCATGAAAGCCACGTAAGCAAACCACGTTCTCCTGTAGCCAGAAAAGATCGGGCGTAAAAATGTCCCAAAATATACTTCCTGCGTAAAGTAACAGACTGGGCGTAAAATAGCCCAAAATAAACTTTTCGCGTAAAGTGGCTAAAAATAACCTTGAGCATAAAATTAGCTCAAATAAACTTTACGCACACAACAGCCTTGAGCGTAAAAGCTTGAATAGCGTTCGTGCGTAAAAGAAGCAATCTCTTGAGCGTAAAGTAGCCCATCTGCACACTAAACGACAGTGTTGGGTTTGGTGTAAATCAAATCTTCTCAGCTTCTGTGTTGTCCGCTGTGGGAAAATTATTATGTCAGAATCAATATCACGCGCATTAAATGCAGTGATTCGACAGCCTGTCCTTCGCATAAAAGCTCAGTGAATAACTCTCGCGTAAAGTAGCTCGCGTAGAGTTGTACTCTGTTTGATCTCCGCGTAAAGTCTGAGTCTGACTCAGTTTGAATTGCGTAAAGTTCTCAACTTCTTTGACTTGGTCCATGAAGTACTTTTTACGCTCCTACAGCAATTGATATTATTATTTGATTAAATGTACTTTTTCGTGCCTTTGATATTTGGAGTGTTAGTGATGTTCATCTCTGGAAACCTTCTTCATAAGTTTTGTAGTGGACAGGATTTCCTTCATTTTGGTATATCATGTCCCATCCGAACTTGTTCCCTTGTACTCTTTTTGCTTCGCACTAGTTCGGGTCAATTTAGACCATTTAATTATTAATTAATTTTCTACTCTTTTCCTTGATCCTCATAAGCACGTTACCGTGACTTTTAATTTGGGAGCACAAGACCAGTCGTTTTCTCTGAACCAACTCCTCATGTATGATCTACTCGAGACACTCTTCACCCATGACCTTCGTGTCCCACTCAGACACACCATCTTGTGCTTCATTTGCTTCGTACAACTTTTGGGTCAATTTAAGGTAATTAATTATCTACCGTAATTTGTGACCTGACTTCCAATTTAATTTCAGGACCCAACATCGACCCAACCAAGTCGACCCAAAATGTCACCCTCATTTTTTCGTATTTCCCGTATTTTGTATTTATATTTGTATCTGGATTTTGGCATGCATTTTTATTTTTCTCAACTTGTGGAATTTCGGTATTTCTTGTATTTTGGGTTTTGTCCTGGCTCGGTTTTAATTGGTTTTGGGTTGGTTTGGTTTGATTTACTGAGTATTGGATCACCATAGCCTATGCTCCACCCTCAACACACCACACCCCACCCTCTTTAAAACTCTACCAATATTTTCTCTCTCCTCGTAACCACCATTTATTTCCTTCTTCTTCTTCTTCTCCTTCCTCTACACAACTCTCCCAATCCTAGGCAAGTGCATCTTGCCACTACATGAGAACCCTATTTTCTTGGTCCATTAGCTAGATTAGGACATGGTGATCAACATTAGTTCCTGGCTTTTTGTGATTTGGTGTCTCCATTGTTCTAGATCTAGGTTTTAGCTATTTTCGAATTTTGCATGGTTTGATCTATTTAAGTTGGATTTTGTGGGTTTTTGATGTTTCCATGTGGTAGAGCATTCAGTCTCACTCCAGTTGGAACTTTGGAAATCCGGATTTGGAGTTCGGATGGCCAAGTTCTAAACTTTCGAAGCTTTGGGTTCATCCATGGTGTTCTTGCTGTTTGGAGAAGACAGTGAGCAGTGTGCAAAGCTTCTTAGATTACGCCACTGAGTCTTGGATACGCTTCCTGTTGGAAGTGTGTCTCCTGCGTGCGTGCTTTTGTGCGTACGTAGACTTGAGCGTGCGTGACTTTTCATGTACGCTGCTTCCCTTGAGCGTGTGTGACTTTTCATGTACGCTGCTCCCTTGAGCGTGCGTGACTTTTCATGTACGCTGCTTCCCTGGAGCGTGCGTAACTTTTCATGTATGCTGCTCCCTTGAGCGTGCGTGACTTTCATGTACGCTGCTCCCTTGAGCGTGCGTGACTTTTCATGTACGCTGCTCCCTTGAGCGTGCGTGACTTTCATGTACGCTGCTCCCTTGAGCGTACGTGACTTTTCGTGTACGCTGCTCCCTTGAGCGTGCGTGACTTTTCATGTACGCTGCTTCCCTTGAGCGTGCGTGACTTTTCATGTACGCTGCTTCGTGTGTGACTTTTCATGTACGCTGCTCCCTTGAGCGTGCGTGACTTTTCATGTACGCTGCTTCGTACGTGACTTTTAATGTACGCTGCTTTCCTGGAGCGTGCGTGACTTTTCATGTACGCTGCTTCCGTGGAGCGTGCGTGACTTTTCATGTACGCTGCTTCCCTGGAGCGTGCGTGACTTTTCATGTACGCTGCTTCCCTGAGCGTGCGTGACTTTTCATGTACGCTGCTTCCCTTGAGCGGGCGTGACTTTTCGTGTACGCAGCTCCCCCTGCGTGCGTGACTTTTGTGTACGCTGCCCCCCTGACCCCTTGCTTAACCCATTGGCTCTTGGAGTTTTGGTCTTAATTCTTTAACCTTTGCTCTTATATAGCCCTGTATATTGTTATTTTATTAGATATTTTACGTCCATTTTATATCCTTATGCCTTTTGTCCTGAACTTGATAATCACGAATTTACTGGATATGTTTGGAATTGATAATTGAGCATGACCTGATAAGTGGTTCGTCGTGGCGCACTCCTGACCGGTACACTTGATATGATAACCTGACCTGATATATCTTGAATAGATGTTACGACGGCTACCTGACATGACATGACATGTATAATTAATCCTGACACCGTGGGCGATTGTGCTTGTACAAATAATCCAGTCATGTCTTACATCATGCCTAGGAGGGGACCCCTGAGTACCACGGTCAGGAGTACCTACGAAAATGGACTAAGGTTAATAATTAGTATAATTCACTAGTCATGAAGAGATGTTCTCCAGTTACAGGCGATCCCGTTATCCCGGCCGCAAATGATTGGACTTGTAGCCTGCAAACGAGTAGGGCACATTTCCAGCCCAATGTTATGTGGGGCACCCACCATTGTCACTTAAATGATTGAACTCTATTGTCACTATAATGCATTGTACTCTCTAGATTATCACTATAATGATTGCCTGGATAACCTGGATAGCTGCAGGGCCTGTGACTGCTTGGAGCATCTCATTGCATCTTGCTAGTAACTAGGATTGTGATAACCCTAGTTAGTTAATGTAGAAAGCCGTAGGCAATGATTGGCCGTGATTGCTTGGATGGAGTCTGGTCCAGTATAGTATTGTCTAGAATTGATTGATTGTAGGATTGTACCAGAATGATTGAAGGATTGTCACTCCAGATTGTCACTATAATGATTGTCACTCCAGATTGTTACTTGACCTGATTTCTTATATTTATCTTGCCGATAAATGGTGAGAGAAACCAAGTTCCGTTCAGACGAAGGGTTACAACCCCGGTCCTTGTTTGGTTTACGGGTTGTAACCTAGCTATCTAAATAGTCCCATGGTTATCTCATCGTATATCATCCTGACATGCTTTTCCATATGTCCTGTCTTTTAGTGATTCTATGCAAGATTGTCTTTTATAATTACCCATCATGCTTTTTCTTAAATTACTGTCTCTTATTATGTAATTATATTATTGTGCTAATTGCTGACTTTGGTTCTTATTTTGTGGCCTCCTTTGTGGCACTTGCTCTTCCTGGGGTCTGACCCAGCTGGTTTTGTATGGCCAGATACTGGAGCAGCAGCAAAGGATCTACCTGTCTTCCAGCCCGATGGTGGTCACCAGGCGTAACCAGGGCATCGAGTGGGTTTCTTTTGTTCTCCCACTGTAATATTTTAAATTATTCTTTTGAGGCGTTTAGCCGACGAGCAAGTGTTAGCTCGATTGTACTTACTGTCTGCCTACGGGCTGTAACATGATTGACAAGCCCCGGGGGTTGATCATGTATGACTGAACTCTTGCTAGTCCTCACATTTTGTAACGACTAGCTTCATGATCATCTGGATATGTAATGTTTGGGACGCCTTACAATTGTATATTTGGAGATCTGATATCTTGTGATTATTATTAGTTGGTTGAGATTGAGACAATATGCTATTTTATGACCTTAAGAGACTGATGGATTGTAGTGAAACCCTCACATATCTAGACAACCGTGACCGTATAGCGGTGTGGATCCCATTCCGTTATACGTAGCTGGCAATGTCTGCCCCCGCTCTCCAGTATTCTGGTTCTGGGGCGTGACACAAAATATGGATATGGCCCTCACGAAGCCTATTATCCACATGACACTTATGTCCCACCACCACCATCACCATTTTTGGCGCACTAGTTAGGTCCTAAATGCTACTTATTTACCCATGATCATAAACACTTAATTAAATTCAATTATTGCACCATGTCCGATTTTGACCTGACCCGGCTCCATCGAACCCAGTCCAAGCTTCATATTACCCTCTCTCATGACACCCTCATTCTCCTTGCCCTTGAAAAATATTAAATACCTAGTTTTTTCACTTCAATATTTAATGTATATTCTATTGATTTAAATCCCTCAATAAAATCTAGTCCCCTATTTAATTTCCTCCATTGATTCCGCTCCCATTTAATCCTAACCATCAATCTCCTCATGACAACACACCCACACCCTCCTAGCCATGTGGCCGGCCCTAACTCTAATAATTCTCTCTCTCCTCCCTTTGATAACACACACACACACATATATTCTCTCTCTTTTTCATTAATTCCTCACCTCTTTCTCTCTCTCTTCCTTAAATTTTCACACAGCAGCAGCCCCATGGTCGACCCCCAACCCGAGCTCTTCCTTTTTCCTCCACCCGAGCTCTTTCTTCCCCTCCTTCCGAGCCCACCATCGTCCACCACCAGCGTCGCCATCACCATTTTCGGTGCCACCATTACCATCATCTTCTCACAACCACCATCTCACCACATCACCACCACCACCGAGCTCCACCACCACTTCTCCGACCATCCGCCACCCTCGTCGCACCGTGGCCACGCCGCCGTGCCAGGCTGCACAGCTCCCCGCAGCAGCAAGCAGCAGCAGCTACTACTGCACGTGGCCGGCCGGAAAATGGCCGCTGGCCGTGCGTTTCAGGCGCTGCCACCGCCGCCGTGGTCGGCCCCCCTGCTGGGTGAACTTCGGCGACCCCTTGGGTGCACTGCCTTCCTCTCCGGCACGACGCATAGGCGATTCGTGCGTTTTGCACGGAATCCCGTCGACGCGTGCGCGAACGAGATCCAGAAGTAATGCCTCGTCGCAGCAAATTTGTACGCATTTTTTGAGAAATCCGACCGTTGGATCGGCGATTTCTTTACTCCATCTCAATCTCAGTATATTCATCTTTACTCCTGTCAATTTTCGTCCGTTAATTTTATCGTTTGATACATCAAAACCGGCCACCAAGTTGACTGTTTAAATTGTGTTATTTTTGGACAGTTTTGTGGATCCAACTTCATCGGTTCGTATCTCCTCCATCGCAGCTCCATCTGGCGTGCCACTTGTTCCTGTGCGAAGCTGGTATAACCCTCTTCCTATCCCTCCTGTTTTGTTTCATTGTGAGCACGTTTGATTGGTTGAATTCGATGCCAAAATTGGCCGTCCGAATTCATAATTTCCAAGTTGTTAATTTCCATTTTTGAATCCGGGACTCCGAATTTAATTTTTGACACCACCAGTAGACTCGTGGCATTGTTCTGGCACATTTTCGTATAAATGTTGTTAGATTTGGAGGACATGAGCCCTGGCACGCATTTCGGTACAAAGCGGGTCCCACAGTCCGGGTCAACAGGACTTTTTGATGTCGGCTCATCGAAATCCAATTCTGGATATACCGTTGAGTTCGTATCATCGTTCTGGACTCGTTGACATATAATTTGCTAGGTTTTAGTAGACATTTGTTCCGACACGCATTTCGATGCAAGTCGGATACCAATATCCGGGTCAACGGGTAATTTGGAGATCGGCTCATCGGAATCTAATTTTGGACATACGGTTGAGTTCGTATCGTCATTCTCGACTCGTTGACTTATAATTTGCTGAGTTTTGAGGACATTGGCTCCGACACGCTTTTTCGTGCAAATCAGAGTTTCAATGTCCTGGTCAACGGGCCAATTTGAGATTGGGTCAACGGAATCCAATTCTGGATATACCATTAGGTTCGTATCTTTATTCTAGATTCGTGGACATAAATTTTTTTAGGTTTGGTAGACTAGTATTCTTGCACGTTTTTCGGTGCAAAGCGGGTCCGACACGGACACCATTTTGATCCAAAATTACCTTTTTGCCCCTGTGTCCAAATTGGACATATGGATAGACTATTCTAGCTGATTTGACCATTCTAGACACATTGGTGATGTTTGTTTCATCATCCGACAATGTTTATAGATATTTCTCTGTGTATTATCCTTTTATTATAATTAATTCTTATTAAGTTTATATTTCGAAATTAGTACAACGAAACTGAGATCAGTCGATTCCAATGATCTCACATCGCTGAAATTGGCAAGATAATCATGTGGATCATTGTGATAAGATTATTAACTTTACCGTTGATTATCTTATCTCGATTTGTGTTTCATAGGTTTCGATGTACGAATAACGAGGTACAACTTGATATTTTAATTCTTAGATTAGAATTGACCCTGTTTGACCAAGATATATGATATCTGGGTTGGTAATGTTTAGGAATAGTATGCTTAGGCTAGTTCTGACCTCGGTTGACCAATGTAGTGCCCCGTCCCGTAAAGTCAATTGGAGAAATCGAAACGTCGACGGCGTTGGAACTTAGCCTTGCAACGGCTGCTCGAAGGCTCGCTCGTCCGAGGCGACTCCTCGTACAGGTGGGAGAGTTTCGGTGAACTTGCTTTATCTTAGCCTTCACTTAATAACTCGCTTATTTTCAACTTGCACAAGTAGGCTAACATAAAAGCTACGAATGCACATAGCTAAGGGAGTAATCCCGACCCGTCGGAATGTCCTAGAACATGGAAAATGGTCCCATGGTCTGCATAGAAGTCGGCTCAGCGTGCTTTCAAATGACACACGATCCTTCGATCCCGTGGCTTGAGAGAAGGACGTTGGCTTAAGTTGTTAAGTTGCCCCGACACTTGAAATAGCCTAAGTTATAGGCGTCGCCTGCATGAATGCTTGAAAAGCATGCACGGTCCCGTCGTTTTGCCCCAGCACTCGAATCAGCCTAAGTCATAGGCGTCGTCTGCGTGAATGCCTGAAAAGCATTGCACGGTCCTGTCCCGCAAGGCTTGGCATAGCCTTCGCACGTCCCACAAGTTAAGTCGTCTTGCACGGCTATTGGCTTAAGTCTAGGCACGAACTTGGTTGTTCAAGTCGACCCCGTGCATAGCACGTTCCCTCGATGCGTAGCTCGGCGTAGCCTTCGCTCATCGAGTCGTTGCCCGAATAAGTTAGACAAGTGTTGTGCTGGGCTATCGAAGCCATTTCTAGCACTATCCCGCTCTATCTGCGGTTGTCAAGTCGCGTGGTCCCTTGAGAACAAGGCTCATCGTATAAGTATATGACTTGAGCGTTAGCGTCGCCTATAGAACCAGGCCTGTCTAAGGTACGAGCTACGGTCGGTTTAGTGAAAAGCTTGTCACGAACAAAGAAAGTCCACGCGACTGGTTGTCGTTGAGATCGGTCCCGCTACTTGGGAGTCTCGCTAAGTCTTGATATGTCCCGTACATAAGATCGGTCCCCTGGCTTGGGAGTCTCGCTAAGTCTTGATATGTCCCGCACACGAGATCGGTCCCCTGGCTTGGGAGTCTCGCTAAGTCTTGATATGTCCCGCACACGAGATCGGTCCCGCGGCTTGGGAGTCTCGTTAAGTCTTGACAGATAGAAGGAAAGCATGGTCATGTTAAGGAAGGACTGGATAGACTGGATAGATCGAGTATGCATGGTCATTGGACAACTTGTCGACAAGATGTAGTCTTCTCAAGTGATCACCGGGGCGCCGGGATCATTCGGCCCAGGGGAAGCGAGTGTAGCTCAAAGTATGATGCTGGATGACCGCATGGGAGAGTTCGATGCCACCGGGCTAGCTACCCGTGTAGGTACATGCCGATATCCCACGAGCTAGTCCAAGATAGCTTGAAATTGCTAGTGACCTCCTCATGTAGATGTGTCGGCAGATAGCGGCACACCGCGTGTATGCCTTTGGATTGAGTCTAGAACTTGAATGCTGGTCTAGTCTGTAATACAATGTCTGGGCCTAAGACTGGGCTGCAGCATAGGCACCGTGCTTAGCACGATACTTGGCGTCGGGATGTCCATGAGATCGATACTAGGTTTGGCAAGTCTTTTCTAAGTTGGTTCATGAGTCGAATAGAAAGACCGCTAGGCGGTAGCATGGACTAAGTCTTGATAAGTTGCGAGATGCGGCCTCAATCTTGAAGCATGTACAAGTCTAAGCAGATCTTAAGGCACGAATCAAGTCTAGCGGCACGGCCTGCACGAGTCATCCCATTGCCGTCCTTGGCACTTGAATCGTTGGCACGAGGATTGGTCTAGAGGTGCTTGAGTTTAAAACAAAGGTCCTGGCACGGCCGAGTTCGCGTAAGTTGCTCCTCAGCATAGAATTGTCTTGAATATGTCTAAGTTACGAAAAGAAAATGGCACGACCCTGCCGTCCCGAGTTGTAGTTTGGTCAAGTACTTGAGTAATGAGGCACCGCCTCGATCGAAACACACGTTGGCATTATAGCACGACCCTGTCGTTGCACGACCTTGTCGTTGCATCGCTATGTGTAGGCCGAGACGTCTTGTTTAAAATGCATCCTAAGGCAAGACTAGAAAGACAATTGAAAGGGTTTAAGCTGCACAAAGTAAATGAACGTGTCGGTTAAGTATGGGTGGGCGAGAAGCTCACTCCACCAGTACAGTTGAGTACTAACACCCACACAGTGTTCATGTGCAGGCACATATAGAAGCTCGTGGCGCGGAGCTCGCTTGGATGCGTCGAGGCACGGAGTTCCTTGGTGATTCGAAGCGTGCGGCCGTGTTGATTGAAGACTTATACAGGACATAATGTATGGACATCGCCTTCCGAAGCTTCCGCTGGCTCAAGCAATTGTATCGAGAGATGAGAGAGAGCAGAGTGAATTGTAAATGAGAGAAAAGTGAGCACGAGAGACTCGTAATTTGGCCTTGCGCCCACAAATGTAATCTTGTATTCAATATCAATAAAAAAGTTTCTTTTGAATGACTTGTGTTCATGTGTTCCTGTTTCAAATTTTTGTTGCATATTCAATATATCTGCTTGGGACTTCTGTGCGACGACCATGTCGCCGCCACTGCAAATCGGCCGTTATGGAACCTGCCTTGCACGAGCGCAATCTAGGCTCGTGCGCCATCACACCTTAGCGAGGACGATCGCTACTACGGGAGCGGGGCGTGACAACCAAGTTTGACTGCTTTGACCAAAAGTCAACTATCAGTCAACACTTGGCCTAGAAATGTCTAGAACTTGACCAGAGTTGACCAAAAGTCAACTGTTAGTCAACATTAGCCTAGTTTGACTTGGTTTGACTTTCTGTGGCCTAGTTTGACTTAGTTGGATTGAGATTTAACCTAGATTACATAGCTTATACTATATAATCCTGCCTAACACTGTTGAACCCTAAATAACTTATATATATCTCATGTTTAGGTTTGTGGCATCACTCTGAGCATCGACCCCATTTGACAGCTCGGGACCGTAGGCGAGTACATTCACTGATAGCTTATACTATATAATCCTGGAATTTCTTGGTATATTGGTACGTGATATTTCGTGTTTCTTGTACTTATATAGACATTAATTTGGGAGTAGGCTGGCCCCCTGCTTTTGAATCCTGTGTCATGACGTATCATGTTCGGATCCGTGATATTATTCGGAGATGGAGAAATTATTAGGGGTTATGTGATCAAAGCCTCCTGTCACTATTTTGCTTGCGCCACTCTCACCTCACGTAGGGTATATCAAATTCCTCCGTGTGCTTGTTATCCAGGTTGGCCGGCATGACCCTTTCCAGAGACTTTCGTGTGATTGTCGGGCCAAGTGGATAACCTGTCTTGTCACTTACCTAAAGCCGATCACATATCGCTCTAATAATTCAAGTCACATTTTACATTTATTTATCGTATCTTATATCCTCCTCAGTTCTACTTTCAGTACTTTCTCACCATGCTATGATATTCATTTACTCACATGCTCTACATGCCTTATACTGTACCTTGATTGGAAGCTAAGTTCTGTTCGGAAGAAGGGTTACAACCCCGGTCCTTGTTTGGTTTAAGGGTTATAACTCGGCTTTCGAGTAGTTCCCAAGTCATCCTATATCATTGTCTTGTATTTCATTATAATGTCTCTTATAGAATATGTCAATTTATATGGAACTAATGTTAGTATTTGTACTTGCTCATTTTCCTGACAGGATACCGTTGATATATTACATATGACACTGAGGTAGATTGCCCGACCTATTATGGGGTCGAGTTAGATGGAGTAGACCAGGACCGTGGCCTGATAGTAGAGCAACTAGATTTTGCACACCCAGAGTAGTGTAGCTTAGTTAGGTTTGTCTGGACTGCGATCCAGCTAGTACTTTTAGACTGTAGTATTTTATATTAGATTCTGTGACTCTGTGATGTTGTGTATATCTCTGGGCTTGTGTTGGATCTTAAACTTATTTCCTATTTTCTTCTATCATATTTTCTTTCCATGCCATCTACCTTAGTTTTATTTTGTGATTGAGACTGTATTGCTATGTCACCTCCATTCGGAGTGTATATACTGTCCAGGTACCTTGATACTGTTTTGTTGTAGTATTTATAGATCTTATATACAGCGTTCTACTACCGATTCTGCGGCATAGGCTGGACGTAACCACGTGCTCGTGCCCCTAATCAGGGTGCGGGTCGTGACACGTTTTTGTAGTGGCCCATGCAGGTCAGAGTCGCAACTAGTGCAATTTTATAGTAGTGCTTGACTTAGAGCGCTGCTACGAGCCTGCTATTACGATATAGGTTCTAGGTTATGATAGGAGGTACTCAAGCACAGTTAGGACTCCTTGAGAGATTCCTGGGACGACCCTTGAGAATCTTATTTAAACACCAATTTAAAATCCTTTCCCTTATTTTGTTCGCTCTCACTCCTTGGTTGTTGAATTTGATTTTGATGGATCGTTGTTGATTTTGATTTTCCTATCGAGATGAATTTTATGGCCTGAGTTATGATATTTTCTGATAACGTATGTTGACAGGAATACAGGGATGATAAAACGTCTACTTGATTATGGAACCTGTAGTTTATCGCAGCCATATTAGCTGGCGTAGTGGAAACATAGAGACTTGACATCGGATATACATATCTTGGTTATGAGATTTTGAATCTCTCGTAACTATACTAGTCGGCATAGCGAGAATTTCAGACGACATGATTAAAGAGGTGCATACCCCAGTTATGGAATCTATCGTTTATCGTAGCCTTGCTTACTGGCATGACGAGGACTCTGAGTAACATGATTTTGGACAGACACATATGATTATCAGATTGTATCTTGAGAAGGTTTTTAAACATATCATCTCTATCGTACCCTTCTGTTGTTATAAATTGTATTCCATCATCAAATAACTTAAGAGTAGGAGTAGCTTTGGCTGCTATTATAAACCTTGTGTAATTTCTTGGTATGAATTTCTTCATAATACAATGAATCGATAATTTTTGCTAGGCCTTAACTTGGATTTGATATTATAGCTCTGGTTTCAAAATGGTTCCTTCTTTTAAATAAATAAGCAGAATAAATTTTATCATTATTTCCTTCTTGTCATTATTTCTTGTATTATCTTAAAATATATATATAAATAGTGGACACAGATACTTGCCTGGCATGTATGCAAGCTACACTTTGATTACCAACTTATCTAAATGCATATTAATATGTTTTTGATGTTTAATTTCTTAAAATCCCAATATTTCTGATACATTACAATATCAGTGACTAGTTCTCTGTTTTTCTAGATTAAATTCGTAATTTAAATGTAAATTTCATATTTTTAGTTGTTGTTTACATCACTGCACATGTATGTTATATACATGGTTCAATACTTAAAGAAATTGGATGAGTTTTGTGTTTAAATTTGTCAAATCTGAGACTGTGTGCATATTAACCCTTTAACCCTGGATTCTAAGTGATTAGTTCAAATTTCTATTTTTTTTAAATGTAATGTTTTGAGCTGTATACATTGTTGTATGTAGGGATATAATGCTAGGTTTCATACTCTTACATGTTAGGTTGTGGTTGTGGTAAACATTAGGTTGGTTTTGATGTTCGAATTTCTCCAAAATCCTGAAAACTGAATACATGTTAACATTTTTACATTGATTTCAAATGTTTAGTTCAATTTCAGATTTAATAGATAATATTGAACTGAACTGAATGATTGAACCCTTCATTTCAAGTTATAACCCCTGTACACTTGACACTCTACACTGATGTTCACAGCTGCCATGTAAACCTAACCCTTCATCTCTATGTTATGTTCATATATCTATATATATATATATATATATATATATATATATATATATATATATATATATATATATATATATATATATATATATATAGGTAGAGATATATATACATGTTATAATGTATATAGGTACATAACTAAATCTCTACCTATATATATATATATATATATATATATATATATATATATATATATATATATATATATATATATATATATATATATATGGTTAGCCATGCATGTTTTGAGTAAGTAGGTTGTGCCTTGTAGATTATTTAACCAATATGCCATGAGTAGTGTAACTTGATAGCTATTGTTTTGAAACCCAAACCCTCCTGTACACTTTCATGTATATTCCATACACACATGTTTGCTATCTAACCATATGAACATGTCCACATACACCCATACAGACACAAACCACATAACCCTTGCATAATGCTAGCTTTTTCCTCTCTAACTCTCTATATATATATATATATGTATTGTGATTGGATTTCAATGCTATTGACTTTCGTTCTTTAAACTTTTGATTTTAATTTTTCTTAAATAGTACCCCTTTATAGATGATTAGTAGTTATCTTATTTTATTCTGATAATTACCAGTTTTCATATAGGATGGTAGACTGCCTTACATCCTTGATGATTGTTGTTTCTGTAACTTTTTTAGTTTAACACCCCTGATGGCTTGTATGTTTTAATACCCTATGATTGTTTTGGTCTAGTGTGACTAGTATACCTAGATGAGACTTTCAACTGCCACCGTATGTCATGACCATGTATGCCAATCTTTTAAATTGTATGATTATGTAAGTTCCGAGACTTTGATTGTAGGGGTTTGACCTAGAAGGGGTATGAACATTTTAATTTCGAGGACAAAATTTTTATAAGGTGGGTAGGATGTAAGCCTCCTAAATTTAGGGCTTATTTTTTTAATTTTATAAATCAATTATTTGCAATAGATATTATTATTTGATTATTATTTGATTAAATGTACTTTTTCGTGCCTTTGATATTTGGAGTGTCAGGGATGTTCATCGCTGGAATTCTTTATGAGTTTTGTAGTGGACACGATTACCTTTATTTTGGTATATCATGTCCCATCCGAACTTGTTCCCTTGTACTCTTTTTGCTTCGCACAAGTTTGGTTCAATTTAGCCCATTTAATTATTAATTGATTTTCTACTCTTTTCCTTGATCCTCATAAGCACGTTACCGTGACTTTTAATTTGGGAGCACATGACTAGTCGTTTTCTCAGAACCAACTCCTTATATATGATCTACTAGAGACACTCTTCACCCATGACCTTCGTGTCCCACTCAGACACACCATCTTGTGCTTCATTTGCTTCGTACAACTTTTCGGTCAATTTAGGCCAATTAATTATCCACCATAATTTGTGACCTGACTTCCAATTTAATTTCAGGACCCGACATTGACCCAACCTAGTTGACCCAAAATATGGACATGGCCCACACGAAGCCTATTACCCACATGGAACTTGTGTCCCATTTATTTGAGCTTCTAAATGCTACTTATTTACCCATGATCATAAACACTTAATTAAATTCAATTATTGCACCATGTCCGATTTTGACCCGACCCGGCTCAACCGAACCCAGTCCAAGCTTCATATTACCCTCTCTCATGACACCCTCATTCTCCTTGCCCTTGAAAAATATTAAATACCTAGTTTTTCCACTTCAATATTTAATGTATATTCTATTGATTTAAATCCATCAATAAAATCTAGTCCCCTATTTAATTTCCACCCTTGATTCCACTCCCATTTAATCACAACCATCAATCTCCTCATGACAACACACCCACACCCTCCTAGCCATGTGGCCGGTCCTAACTCTAATAATTCTCTCTCTCCTCCCTTTGATAACACACACACACACACATATATTCCCTCTCTTTTTCATTAATTCCTCACCTCTTTCTCTCTATCTTCCTTAAATTTTCACACAGCAGCAGCCCCATGGCCGACCCCCAACCCGAGCTCTTCCTTCCTCTTCCACCCGAGCTCTTCCTTTCTCCTCCTCTCGAGCCCACCATCGTCCACCACCGGTGCCGCCATCACCATTTCCGGCGCCACCATCACCATCATCTTCTCACAACCACCATCTCACCACATCACCACCAACATCGAGCTCCACCATCTCTCCTCCGACCATCTGCCACCCTTGTCGTGCCGTGGCCGAGCTATCGTGCCAGGCCTCGTAGCACCCCGCAGCAGCGAGCAGCAGCAGCTACTGCTGTACGTGGCCGGCCGAAAAATGGTCGCTGGCCGCGCGTTTCAGGGGCTGCCGCCGGCCGCCACCGCCGTGGCCGGCCCCCCTGCTAGGCGAACTCCGACGACCCACTGGGTGCACCGCCTTCCTCCCCGGTACGACGTATAGGCGATTCGTGCATTTTGCACGGAATCCCGTCGACGCACGCGCGAACGAGATCCAGAAATGATGCCTCGTCGCAGCAACTTCGCACGCATTTTTCGAGAAATTCGACCGCTGGATCGGTGATTTCTTCGCTCCGTCTCAATCTCGGTATATCCATCTTTACTCCTGTCAAGTTTCGTCCGTTAATTTTATCATTTGATACATCAAAACCGGCCACCAAGTTGACCGTTTAAATTGTATTATTTTTGGACAGTTTTGTAGAGCCAATTTTGTCGGTTCGTATCTCCTCCATCGCAGCTTCGTCTGGCGTGCCACTAGTTCCTATGCGCAGCTGGTATAACCCTCTTTCTACCCCTCCAGTTTCGTTTCATTGTGAGCACGTTTGATTTGTTGAATTCGACGCCAAAGTTGGCCGTCCGAATTCGTAATTTCTAAGTTGTTAATTTCTATTTTTGAATCCAGGACTCCGAATTCAATTTCTGAAACCACCAGTAGACTCGTGGCATTGTTTTGACACGTTTTCATATAAAGTTTGCTAGATTTGGAGGACGTGAGCCCTGGCACGTATTTCGGTGCAAAGCGGGCCCCACAGTCTAGGTCAACGGGACTTTTTGACGCCAGCTCATCGAAATCCAATTCTGGATATACCGTTGAGTTCGTATCGTCATTCTGGACTCGTTGACATATAATTTGCTAGGTTTTAGTGGACATTGGTTCCGACATGTATTTTGGTGCAAGTCGGATATAAATATCCGGGTCAACGGGTCATTTTGAGATCGGCTCATCGAAATCCAATTCTGGACCTACCGTTGAATTTGTATCGTCATTCTGGACTCGTTGACATATAATTTGCTGAGTATTGAGGACATTGGCTCTGACACACTTTTTTGTGCAAATCGGAGTTTCAATGTCCTGGTCAACGGACCAATTTGAGATCGGTTTCACGGAATCCAATTCTGGATATACCGTTAGGTTCGTATCATCATTCTGGATTCGTGGACATATAATTTGTTATGTTTGGCAGACTAGTGTTCTTGCACATTTTTTGGTACAAAGCGGGTCCGATACGGATACCGTTTTGACCCGAAATTACCTTTTTTCCCCTGTGTCCAAATTGGACTTATGGATAGGCTATTCTAGCTGATTTGACCATTCTAGACACGTTGGTGATGTTTGTTTTATCATCCGACAATGTTTGTAGATATTTCTCTGTGTATTAACCTTTTATTATAATTAATTCTTATTAAGTTTGTATTTCAGAATTAGTACAACGAAACTGAGATCAGTCGATTCCAGTGATCTCACATCGCTGAAATTGGTAAGATGATCATGTGGATCATTGTGATAAGATTATTAACCTTACCCTTGATTATCTTATCTCGGGTTGCATGTCGTAGGTTTCGATGTACGAATAACGAGGCACAATTTGATATTTTAATTCTTAAATTAGAGTTGACCCTGTTTGACCAAGATATATGATATCTGGGTTGGTAATGTTTAGGAATAGTATGCTTAGGCTAGTTTTGACCTCGGTTGACCAAGTTTGACTGTATTGACCAAAATTCAACTATCAGTCAACACTTGGCCTAGAAATGTCTAGAACTTGACCAGAGTTGACCAGTTGACCAAAAGTCAACTGTTAGTCAGCATTAGCCTAGTTTGACTTGGTTTGACTTTCTGTGACCTAGTTTGACTTAGTTGGATTGAGATTTGACCTAGATTATATAGCTTATACTATATAATCCTGTCTAACACTGTTGACACCTAATTAGCTTATATATATCTCATGTTTAGGTTTGTGGCATCACTCTGAGCATCGACCCCATTTGACAGCTCAGGACCGCAGGCGAGTACATTCACTGATAGTTTTCATTGTCTTGATATCTACTATATCTAATTTAGTTGTAGTGTCTTACATGATTCACGACACGATGGTTCACGGACTAGTATACGTCGGATCCTGTCATGAGATGTTATTCTTGGACTTTCTTGGTATATTGGTACATGATATTTTGTGTTTCTTGTACTTATATAGACATCGATTTGGGAGTGGGCTGGCCCCCTGCTTTTGAATCCCTTATCATGACGTACCATGTCCGGATCCGTGATACTATTCGGGGATGGGGAAATTATTAGGGGTTATGTGATCAAAGCCTCCTGTCACTATTTTGCTTGTGCCAGTTTTACCTCACGTAGGGTGTAGCAGATTCCTCCGTGTGCTTTATATCCAGGTTGGCCGGCATGACCCTTTCCAGAGACTTTCGTGTGATTGTCGGGCTAAGTGGATAACCTGTCTTGTCACTTACGCAAAGCCGATCACATATCGCTCTAATAATTCAAGTCACATTTTTCATTTATTTATCGTATCTTATATCCTGCTCAGTTCTACTTTCAGTACTTTTTTACCATAATATGATATTTATTTACTCACATGCTCTATATGCCTTATACTGTACCTTGATTGGAGGCTACGTTCTGTTCGGGAGAAGGGTTACAACCCCGGTCCTTGTTTGGTTTAAGGGTTGTAACTCGACTTTCGAATAGTTCCCAAGTCATCCTATATCTTTGTCTTGTATTTCATTATACTGTCTCTTATAGAATTTGTCAATTCATATGGAACTGCTGTTAGTGTTTGTACTTGCTCATTTTCCTGACAGGATAACGTTAATATATTATAGATGACTCTGAGGCAAATTGCCCGACCTATTATGGGGTCGAGTTAGATGGAGTAGACCAGGACCGTGGCCTGATAGTAGAGCCACTAGACTTTGCACACCCAGAGTAGTGTAGCTTAGTTAGGTTTGCCTGGACAGCGATCCAGCTAGTACTTTCAGACTGTAGTATTTTATATTAGATTCTGTGACTCTGTGATGTTGTGTATATCTCTGGGCTTGTGTTGGATCTTGAACTTATTTTCTATTTTCATCTATCATATTTACTTTTTATGCCATCTACCTTAGTTTTATTTTGTGATTGAGACTGTATTGCTATGTCACCTCCATTCGGAGTATATATATTGTACAAGTACCTTTATACTGTTTAGTCGTAGTATTTACAGACCTTATATACAGCGTTCTACCGCCGATTCTGCAACGTATGCTGGACGTAACCACGTGCTCATGCCCCTAATCAGGGTGCGGGTCGTGACACCATCGATCATATCTTCTGTCAGGGGGTGCTCGCGATTTAGGTGTGGAGGGCCCTCTCGCATCGGTGCGGGCAGACCCAGAGGAGTGGGTACTTCAACGATCTCCTGGTTTGCAGGGCCTCCGCTTCCCACGGCCATCAGATCGTCGCATCGGTGGCGACCTGGGTCTTATTGAAGAACCGGAATAAGGCCAGGTACGAAGGTCATCAGTAATCCAGAGTCCAGCTCATTCGGGAGACCCTCCGTCAGTGTCAGAAGATCAGAGCCATATGCTGGCATGATCAGGAGCCCTTTTGGGATGCTATCCTCTATTAGTTACTTTTTGGGTTGTATACTTTTTGGCCCGGCTCTTTACGGCTGGTAGCTTACTTGTAAAGGCTTCGACATTTTGCGCCTTTTATCAATAAAATGGGACGTTTTTATCCTATATATATATATATATATATATATATAAATATATATATATATATATATAAATATATATATATATATATATATATATATATATATATATATATATAATGGAACTAGGTAAATTGTTCCTGGAATGGCTCCCACTGGGATTCGAACTCCTGACCACTCAGGCCGTATGCATCTCTCTTAACCACTAGGCTAGAGTTCATTTGCAATATATATATATATATATATATATATATATATATATATATATATATATATATATATATATATATAAATTTTTTTTTGCCTAAAAAAATATATATATATATATATATTTTTTGCCTAAATCTCTTCGACCTTTCCGCTTTCTGCATTTTTGGAAGGATCATGAATCATTCTTACCTACTGTGGAGTTGGCTTGGCGTTCGGTTGATCATGTTAACAGTATGGTACGAGTTGGTCTTCGTCTTGCTGCAACCAGGAAGGCATTATCTGCCTGGAGTAGATCTACATTTGGTGATATTTTTTAGGAAGTAAAGAAGGCTGAAGACAATGTGATTGCTTTAGAGGCTGCTTGTGAGGTGGATCACTCGCTTCGTCCTCAATGGCTGCTTGCTAGGGCTCATTTGAAGCAGCGTCTGCGTATTGAGGATGCCTACTGGAAACAAAAAGCTAGAGTGAAATGGGATGAGGCAGGGGATAGGAACACGAAGTTCTACCATTCTTGTGTCTTCTCAAAGCGCAATCGTCTTCATATTCATCATTTACAATCAGCGGATGGACGACTTCTTTCTAATCTTTCTGATATTCAACAAGAAGCTAATGAGCATTATAGTAAGGTTTTCACTCCTCATTTTTTGATTGATGATCAATACTTTGCTCATATTCCTAGTATTATTACTCATGAAGATAATGATATCCTGATTGTTAAACCTTCAATTGATGAAGTATTAGCTACTGTCAAATGCATGGATCGTAATAGCACTGCGGGTCCTGATGGATTCTCGGGTTTATTCTTTTTGGCATGCTAGCCTATCATATGTGAGGATATACTTGATGCAGTTAACCTGTTTATGGATGGTTTTGCTTTACCTAGATCCTTAACAAGTAATTTCCTACTTCCTATCCCCAAAACTAAGCATCCCAAATCGCTTAATGATTATCAACCTATTAGCCTTTGTAACTTTGTTAACAAAATTGTTTCCAAATTACTGGCTAGAAGGTTGATAGATATTCTTCCCCGTATCATTTCTCATGAACAAAGTGGCTTTGTTCGGCGTCGGGAGATAGTGGATAACATCGTACTGGCACAGGAGATGATCTCTGTATTAGATCATAAACATTGGGGAGGCAATATGGAGATCAAACTTGATATGAGCAAAGCTTATGATCGGGTGAGCTCCGCTTTTCTTCTTCGGGTTATGAAGAAGTTTCGCTTTTCTAATGAATGGTGTACACTGATTCTTCATCTATTGGATAATATCTGGTTCTCGACCTTGATCAATGGTCGATCATCTGGATTTTTTCGTGGCCAGTGTGGTATATGGCAAAGGGACCCGATTTCTCCAGCATTATTTATAATTGCTGTTGAAGCTTTGAGCCAAAATCTTATTCATTTGAATCAATCAACAGGATTTATTGGCTACTATTCTCCTAGGTGATGTCCAAGGATCTTCCATCTTGCCTATGCGGATGATCTTCTTATATTTTTTAGTGCAGATAAACGCTCTATACATCTTCTTATGGGGGTCATTCAGGATTATGAATCTAACTCATGTCAGAGGGTTAATGTTTCCAAGTCTTCTATGATATTATCTGAGAAAGTGCCTCCCAATCGAGCTCAGGAGATTCAGCAAATAACTGGTTTTCAGTTGATGCATGGCTCTATTGTCTACTTGGGGTGTCCTATCTCGGTTGGCAGAGGAATGCTGGTATGTATGATGAATTAATTGCTAAAATCCGATCTCGGATTTCAGGATGGAATAACAAGATTCTTTCATATGGAGGGAGACTTATTCTTATTAAATATATCCTCACTTCTATTCCAGTTCACTGTTTATCTGCAAGTAATCCTCCTATGTCTGTCTTGAATCAGATAGAGAGCTTGTTTGATAGTTTCCTTTGGGGCTCGAAGGATGGCCTACCTAAGCGGTCATGGCTATGCTGGGATCGGGTAGCTAAAACCATTCCGGAGGGTGGCCTTGGCGTGCGTAGACTGTGTGATGTCATGGATGCAATGATAGTTAAACTTTGGTGGAAACTTAGGTCGACTTACTCTCTTTTGGCTGTGTTTATGAGAGCTAAATATTGTGTTTCTTCTCACCCTTCTGATGTTGAGATTACTTCATCTGCATCTCATGTATGGAAGCGTCTTCTTAGAGGTCGATATCTTGGTGATGCTCTTATTGAGGAAGATGACATGGGTAATTTTACTTGGACACAACATCAGTCAGGTAAATTTTCTATTTCATCAGCTTGGAATCATGTTCGAGTTCATTTCCCTCAACAAGCTTACTTCAAAAATGCTTGGAACTCTTGTATGCCGACCAAATGGTCTATATTGCTCTGGCGCATCCTTTTTAACAAACTTCCTACTGATGATAATATTGTTCAATTGGGTTACTCATTGGCGTCGGCTTGTCTTTGTTGTTCTGCTCGACAATCAGAATCTATAGCTCATGTATTTAGCGATGGTGACTTGGCTTCCAGTGTTTGGCAGTACTTTCAAACTAAGACTGGTGCTCGGGCTCGGGCTGTAACACCCAGTTTTCCAGAAGAGGGTAGTTTTAAAATTTTGTAATTTTAGTCTTTTAATAATGATATTTAAATCATGATATAATTTTTGGTGAATTTTTTATCATTTAAAACTATTTTAAATCATGACTTATGATTTTGGTGTTTTGATAGTGTAACCTTGGAGACTGGTTGACCTAGAGCCTAGCCATGTGATTAGGATATTTTGTTTATCATTTCTAGTTTGAGGGTATTTTGTCATTTTTGGGGTTATTTGAATTTATTAGAATTTATTTGAATTTATGGGAATTTTTAGGATTTATTTTGGAATTGTTTGAATGAAGGTTGACTAGGTTGACTTTGACTAGCTTTGACTTGGTAGGCTAACCTAGAAGCTAACCCTAGTTGTGTTGGACTTGGTTAGGTCATGCAACCCTAGTTAGACTAGAGTTAACCTAGGGTTTAGTCATTAAACACAAGTTGGAATAGTTAAGTCATAAGCCATGACTTATGGTTGAACCATTAAATAACAACTTAGCCATAGAAGCCCAAAGCCCATTAGCTAATGCAAAACCCTAGCCCAATCCAGCCATGACCAGCCACATAGGGATTCCCCCTCTATAAGTATTCTCCTAGAAATTAGGGCTAGTGTCTTTAGGAAGAACAAGCTTTAGAAAGAGGTATTTTCTCAACTTCAATAATCCATAGAAAATCCATTTCAACTCCTTTTTCCCCCAAACCAATTGCAATAGGTTCTAATTTTATTCCTCTTGCTGCTGTTATTGAGTAATTTCAGAGTTTGGGCAAATTGGAGGAGTTTGGCTATCAAAAGGAACACCTCTCTTTAGAGCTTTTTGAGGATTTTGATACATAGAGGTAACTTTCTTTCTACACCATAAAATTTTGATTTTCTTGCATATTTGGAAAGCCCTAGGTCTACCCTAATTATAGGTATGTCTAGACCTAGGTTTTGTGTCCATTTGGTGTCCTAAATAGACACGTATCAGTCCCTTTCTCTAAGTGTTTGATGAAATGCCCCAATGGGCATTTCGATTTAATTTTTAGAAAGTAAATGAATAGGAAATTACTTTTTGATGTTGCTTAAGTATTTCTTTTGGTCTGGGAGTGTTGTTGTGTCGTGTCGTGTCGGATTCGACACTTGCACACGCGGGTGCGTGCGCGCGCGCAGGCAGTACGCGTGTCCTGCCCCTCGGGGGCTTTTTCACTTTAGACACGGCACTAGGACACGCAAAACTCGACACACACTATGGGGCAATGACTGACACCACGTGTGTCAAGTCTCACGTGTCTTCGTGTCGTGTCGAGTGAGCACGAGGCTCGGCACTGGGTTTGGACTGACAGTTCAGTCGGGTTTAAGTGACACTGATACGCAGTTATATCTAGGACACATGGACACTTTGACTCAGTGCAGACACCTAGACACGAGGACCTGTCCTTGGCGAACCTAGGTTGGTGACCACGAGACACGAAGTGTCCTGTGTCGAGTGCACGACACGCGTGCACTCGTGCACGATACAGTGCACTGAACAGTGCCTGTGTGCACTATTTTGGGGTTTCTGAGAATTGGACACGTCTATGTCGAGTGTGATGGGACGCGAACTGTATGCTAGACACATGTACACTCTAAATGATTATTACCAACCATTATTTATGCATATTAGTTTGATTTTAATTACGAATTCTCATTTACCCAATTCCTAAAAACAGTGTATCAGTTCTTGTATTTCCAGATTTTAAAACATGAACTTTGTCATCTAATTTACCTATTTAAATGCTGTTAATCGTTGGTTTAAGTCCCTAATATGGATCTCATACTTGTAATCTATCTATGGTTCAATTTTTGGGTCATTTGGTTGTGTTTTGAATATGAAATGAGGTTTTTAAATTTTGAATAATTATGAACTGAAAACTGTCAATGTGTTTTCATATAAACTAAACCTTTACTCCTATACATACATACATATATATATATATATATATGTATGTATGTATATATATATATATATATATATATATATATATATATATATATATATATATATATATATATATAAAAAAAAAAAAAATATATATATGTACATACATATGTTTAGCCATGCATGATTGTGAATTAAATTAGGATGTGTAATGTAGATTGTCTAACCTATACCATGTGTAGTGTAACTTGTAGCTAGTGTTTGTAACCCAATTCTTTCTATACACTTTCATGTAGGTGTCACACACATGTCTACAATCTAACCCTTATGACACTTGTCCACATACACCTATACACACACATAGCCTTACATGCTAGTTCTCTCCCTAACCTTCTCTTTATATATAATGTTGTGTATATATGTAATCCTATATACACATAGACACATAAATTTCATGATAAATAGCTAAATGTGAAATATACATGTGATTTGGGTAATGTGAATTGGATATGGTATTTGCCTATAGATAATATAGATAGTGTAATGGCTTAGCCTATATGAATATGTGTGTTGGCTTGATTTAGGCTTGCATAGCCTTGTAATGGTGTGTGTTAACTAGTGAAGACTTGTTTGACCTAGTTTAGACTTGTTAGACCTAGTTTGACCATAGTTGACCTAGTTTGACTTCTTGGTTGACCAGGGTTGACCAAGAGTTGACTTTGGCCTAGATTGACCTAGATTCATGTAGAATGCATTGAATTGCATCTTGTTATCATTTTAGACTTGTTGTGACTTGTGCTGTTCTGAATAGGAGTCAGACACCACTCCTCGGATAGTACTTTCATCTTGGACACTCAAATACAGACGAGTATATTCTCTGATCATTTCATATCCTGCTTAGAATTATTTTCCTGCATTAAATTACTTTACTTGATACTGTCACATTGGTCACGCGGATTAGTACTATATGGATCCCTTCTTGAGATGTTATCCCTTCAGGGAGCATCGGGTACTACATGTTCTGTGCATTTTACTTACATGGCGTATCACTATGCTTCTTTGGTTCTTTGATCACTTGTGACATATACTCTTATGATCACAGAGTTTTCCTTGAATCCTTATCCCATTTATTAGGTTTTCCAGAATCCCTATTTATGGGACTACTATGTACCACCCTTCGGGGGCCGTTACATAGAATCATAACATAACCTGGTTGGATCCTTGTGTATTAATTGGGGGTACGGGAGAGTATAAAGAGTCATGTGAACAATTCCAAAGTAGAATAGCCATGTACGCCTATTTAGTATAGCCATGTGCAAATCAAGCCGTTCATATGTCGACTTTGTACTATAAATCACTAGTCACTGGTAGCTCTCTACTTATAGTAGATATTTCTATTATAGCTCTCTCTCTCTGTTTACATACGGCACTTCCTTCAGTATATATATCTTACTTTACTGTCTGATTATATTTTCTAACCTGCTATGAACTGTTGAGATGTATTGTGCTCGCTCCTGTCCTGACTGGACCTGTTGAAAATATTACAGAGGACGAGGAGGAGACCTGTGTGGATACCTTCTATGGGACAGCTCTAGCTGAGGACATTAGCCTATTGCCTAGACTAGCTTAGTTAGGCCTTATCTTACTTATGTTGTCTTGAGACTAGTAGTTAGACTTTATTTCTGTCTTTGAGATCTGGGTTGTATATTCTTTCATATTCAGTAGCTGAGACCTTGTACTCTGGATATCTGCTGAGGTGTTATCTTAGACTGTCTGATCATCTGTATTTTTTTGAGTTCTATATCATATCGTGTTTCCTTCTTCCTTAGTTGTGATTGAGTTTACTTCTGCTATGTCACCCCCATTCGGGGAGTATAAACAGCTTAGCTTTATATTGTTAGATGTTGTGACCTAGGACAGCGTTCTACCGCCGACACTGCGTCGTAGGCTGGGCGTCGTTACGTTCTCGTACCCTCACAGTGGGGGCGAGTCGTGACACGTTTTTAGTGGTGGCCCATGCAGGTCGAGTTTATGTAGTGGTATTCGAATTAGAGTATAACTACAGCCTGCAGTAGGATTAAGATATATTTTGAAGGTACTCAATCACAGTTAGGATTCCTTGAAAGATTCCTGGGACGACCCTTGAGAATCTTATTTAAACTTCAATTCGAAATCCTTTCCCTTGTTTTGTTCGCTCTCACTCCTTGATTATTGAATTTGATTTTGTTGGATCGTTGTTGATTTTGATTTTTCTATCGAGATGAATTTTAAGGCCTGAGTTACGATATTTTTTCTGATAACATATGTTGACGGGAATACAGGGATGGTAAAACGTCTACTTGATTATGGAGCTTGTAGTTTATCGCAGCCATATTAGCAGGTGTGGCGGAAACATAGAGACCTGACTTCGGATGTACGTATCTTGGTTATGAGATTTGGAATTTCTCGCAGCTATACTAGTCGACATAGCGAGAATTCCAGACGACATGATTGTAGAGGTACATGTCCCAGTTATGGAATCTATCGTTTATCGCAGCCTTGTTTACTGGCATGGCGAGGACTCTGAGTAACATGATTTTGGACAGATGCATATGATTATCAGATTATATCTTGAGAAGGTTTTTAAACATATCATCTCTATCGTACCATTCTGTCGTTATAAATTGTACCCCATCATTAAATAACTTAGGAGTAGGAGTATGAGTAGGAGTGGCTTAGCAATTATTATAAATCTAGCACAACTTCTTGCTATAAAATTTCTTCTTAATACAATGAATCGATGATTTTTGCTAGACCTTGACTTAGATTTGATATTATAACTCTGGTTTTAAAATGGTTCCTTCTTTTAAACAAATAAGCAGAACAGATTTTATCATTATTTTCTTCTTGCCATTATTTCTTGTATTACCTTAAAATATATATATATTGGACACAGATGCTTGCCTGACACGTATGCATGCTACACTTGATTACCCACCTATCTAAATGCATATTAATATGTTGATGTTAATTTCTCAAAATCCTAATGATTCTAATATAGGACAGTATCAGTGACTAGTTCTCTGTTTTCCAGATTAAATTCGTAAATTTAATTTAAATTTTATGTTATTAGTTGTTGTTTACATTACTGCACATATATATTACATGCAGGGTTTCAAGTCTTAAAGAAAATTTATTGAGATTGGTTGAGTTTTGTGTTGAATTTGTCAAACCTGAGACTGTGTACATATTAACCCTTTAAGTCTGAATTCTAAGTGTTTAGTTCAATTTTGCAGTTTTAAATTGTAATGTTTTGAGCCGTATACATTACTGTGTGTAGGTATATAATGTTAGGTTTCATACTATTACATGTTAGGTTGTGGTTGTGGTAAACATTGAGCTGGTTTTGATGTTCGAATTTCTCTAAAATCTTGAAAACTGAATACATATTGACATTTTTTTTCATTGCTTTCAAATGTGGAGTTCAATTTCAGATCTAATATGTAATGTTGAACTAAACTGAAAGATCGAACCCTTTATTTCAAGTTTTAACCCATGTACACTTGACACTCTACACTAATGTTCACAAGTGCCAAGTAAACCTAACCCTTCATCTCTATGTTATGTTCATATAGCTATATAGATATATAGTTCTGTATACATGTTATAATGTATGTAGATGCATAATTAAGCCTCTACCTCTCTATACATATAGATATACTTATATATACGGTTAGCCATACATGTTATGAGTAACTAGCTTGTGCCTTGTAGATTGCTTAACCAATATGCCATGAATAGTGTAACTTGATAGCTATAGTCGAGACCCAAATCCTCCTATACACTTTCATGTATATTTCACACGAACCACATAACATTTACCTAATGCTAGCTTTTCCCTCTCTAACACACTCTCTATATATACATATTGTGATTGGATTCCATGCAATTGACTTTTATTCCTTAACTTTTGATTTTAATTTTCTTGAATGGTATCCCTTAATAGATAATTGGTAGTTATCTTTATTATATTTTATTTTTGAAAAGTACCAATTTTTATATAGGAGGGTAGACTGCCTTACAGTCTTGATGATTGTTATTTCTGTATCTTTTCT
Organism: Iris pallida; assembly: GCA_029216955.1. Taxonomy (NCBI): domain Eukaryota; kingdom Viridiplantae; phylum Streptophyta; class Magnoliopsida; order Asparagales; family Iridaceae; genus Iris; species Iris pallida. Next base: position 90,124 of record JANAVB010007554.1, read on the forward strand.
AGTTAGCACCCAAGATTGCTTGTGTGTTTTGATACCCAATGACCGTTTTGGTTAGCATGACTAGTATACCTAGATGAGACTTCACTACCACCGTATGCCATGACCCTGTATGCCATCCTTTTTAATCGTATGTTTTATTTAAGTTCTTAGACTTGATTGTGGGGGGTTTGACCTAGAAGGAGTAGGAACATTTTAATTTCGAGGACGAAATTTTTATAAGGTGGGTAGGATTGTAACACCCAGTTTTTCAGAAGAGGGTAATTTTGAAATTTTGTAATTTTAGTCTTTTAATAATGATATTTAAATCATGATATAATTTTTGGTGAATTTTTTATCATTTAAAACTATTTTAAATCATGACTTATGATTTTGGTGTTTTGATAGTGTAACCTTGGAGACTGGTTGACCTAGAGCCTAGCCATGTGATTAGAATATTTTGTTTATCATTTCTAGTTTAAGGGTATTTTTCATTTTTGGGGTTATTTGAATTTATTAGAATTTATTTGAATTTATGGGAATTTTTAGGATTTATTTTGGAATTTTGAATGAAGGTTGACTAGGATGACTTTGACTAGCTTTGACTTGGTAGGCTAACCTAGAAGCTAACCCTAGTTGTGTTGGACTTGGTTAGGTCATGCAACCCTAGTTAGACTAGAGTTAACCTAGGGTTTAGTCATTAAACACAAGTTGGAATAGTTAAGTCATAAGCCATGACTTATGGTTGAACAATTAAATAGCAACTTAGCCATAGAAGTCCAAAGCCCATTAGCTAATGCAAAACCCTAGCCCAATCCAGCCATGGCCAGCCACATAGGGATTCCCCCTCTATAAGTATTCTCCTAGAAATTAGGGCTAGCCTCTTTAGGAAGAAGAAGCTTTAGAAAGAGATATTTTCTCAACTTCAATAATCCATAGAAAATCCATTTCAACTCCTTTTTCCCCCAAACTAATTGCAATAGGTTCTAATTTTATTCCTTTTGCTGCTGTTATTGAGTAATTTCAGAGTTTGGGCAAATTGGAGGAGTTTGGCTATCAAGAGGAACACCTCTCTTTAGAGCTTTTTGAGGATTTTGATACATAGAGGTAACTTTCTTTCTACACCATGAAATTCTGATTTTCTTGCATATTTAGAAAGCCCTAGGTCTACCCTAACTGTAGGTATGCCTAGACCTAGGTTTTGTGTCCATTTCGTGTCCTCAATGGACACGTATCAGTCCCTTTCTCTATGTGTTTGATGAAATGCCCCAATGGGCATTTCAATTTAATTTTTAGAATGTAAATGAATAGGAAATTACTTTTTGATGTTGCTTAAGTATTTCTTTTGGTCTGGGACTGTTGCTGTGTCGTGTCGTGTCGGATTCGACACTTGCACAGGGGGTGCGCGCGCGCGCAGGCAGTGCGCGTGTCCTGCCACTCGGGGGCTTTTTCACTTCGGACACGGCACTAGGACACGCGAAACTCGACAAACACTATGGGGCAATGACTAACACCACGTGTGTTAAGTCTCATGTGTCCCCGTGTCGTGTCGAGTGAGCACGAGGATCTGTACTGGGTTTGGACTGACAGTTCAGTCGGGTTTAAGTGACACTGATACGCAGTTATATCTAGGACACGTGGACACTTTGACTCAGTACAGACACCTAGACACGAGAACCTATCCTAGGCGAACCTAGGTTGGTGACCACGAGGCACGAAGTGTCCTGTATCGAGTGCACGACACGCGTGCACTCGTACACGATACAGTGCACTGAACAGTGCCTGTGTGCACTGTTTTGGGGTTTCTGAGAATTGGACACGTCTGTGTCGAGTGTGATGGGACACGAACTGTATGCTAGACACATGTACACTCTAAATGATTATTACCAACCATTATTTATGCATATTAGTTTGATTTTAATTACGAATTCTCATTTACCCAATTCCTAAAAACAGTGTATCAGTCCTTGTATTTCCAGATTTTAAAACATGAACCTTGTCATCTAATTTACCCATTTAAATGCTGTTAATCGTTGGTTTAAGTCCCTAATATGGATCTCCTACTCGTAATCTATCTATCGTTCAATTTTTGGGTCATTTGGTTGTGTTTTGAATATGAAATGATGTTTTTAAAGTTTGAATAATTATGAACTGAAAACTGTCAATGTGTTTTCATATAAACTGTCATTGTTGGGTTTCCTTAAATTGCATTCCAGATTTCAATCCCCTTAAAATGATTTTTGGTGATTAATGTTAAGGATAGGCATTCAAATATGTGTTAACTGGACTTATGCAACTGTTTGGGTTTTGTTGGACTGTCATTTCCTTCCCAAATTCAAACTGATTTTTGATTCCAAAAACCTGAGAGTTTCTACCCTTGTGTGAAGCATGAACGTAACTGTCATTGACAGCCACATAAATCTGGGAATTACTTTGTGTAAACCTGATAACTGAAACACAGACACTTTTACACTGATTTTTGGCACATTACACTGAAAACCTGAAATCTGTACTAACTTGCATTTTTCACATTTGAACACATATGGTAGAGCCCTCATTGTTGGGACTAAACCTGAGATTTGATTTCCTAATCAAATCATGTACACACACACACACACATTGCTTACACACATTTTTCCTATCACTCTAATTCTTTTCACACTCTCATCCACACACACATTACAAAACTGTGAACACACACATGTATTGACCAAGAATTTGCACTCACATTACACACACACACCCTCACAAGGGCACAAGTACTACATCCCCATACTCACACAAATGTTCACCTCTATTATGAAATCTAACCCTCCTCTATATGTTTGTTGATCTATATATGGATATATATATATATATATATATATATATATATATATATATATATATATATATATATATATATATATATATATATATAGGGTTATCTATCATGTTATGTATGTATAGAGAAAACTAAACCTTTACTCCTATACACACACACACACACACATACACACACACACACACATATATATATATATATATATATATATATATATATAAAAATATATATATATATATATATATATATATATATATATATATATATATTTTATTTTATATATATATATATAAATATATATATATATATATATATATATATATATATATATATATATATATATATATATTTACATACATATGTTTAGCCATGCATGATTGTGAATTAAATTAGGATGTGTAATGTAGATTGTCTAACCTATACCATGTGTACTGTAACTTGTAGCTAGTGTTTGTAAACCAATTCTTGCTATACACTTTCATATAGGTTTCACACACGTCTACAATCTAACCCTTATGACACTTGTCCACATACACCTATACACACACATAGCCTTACATGCTAGTTCTCTCCCTAACCTTCTCTTTATATATAATGTTGTATATATATGTAATTCTATATACACATAGACACATATAAATTTCATGATAAATAGCTAAATGTGAAATATGCATGTGATTTGGGTAATGTGAATTGGATATGGTATTTGCCTATAGATAATGTAGATAGTGTAATGGCTTAGCCTATATGAATATGTGTGTTGGCTTGATTTAGGCTTGCATAGCCTTGTAATGGTGTGTGTTAACTAGTGAAGACTTGTTTGACCTAGTTTAGACTTGTTAGACCTAGTTTGACTATAGTTGACCTAGTTTGACTTCTTGGTTGACCAGGGTTGACCAAGAGTTGACTTTGGCCTAGATTGACCTAGATTTATGTAGAATGCATTGAATTGCATCTTGTTATCATTTTAGACTTGTTGTGACTTGTGCTGTTCTGAATAAGAGTCAGACACCACTCCTCGGACGGTACTTTCATCTTGGACATTCAGATACATGCGAGTACATTCTCTGATCATTTTATATCCTGCTTAGAATTATTTTCCTGCATTAAATTACTTTACTTGATACTGTCACGTTGGTCACATGGATTAGTACTATATGGATCCCTTCTTGAGATGTTATCCCTTCAGGGAGCATCGGGTACTACATGTTCTGTGCGTTTCACCTACATGGCGTATCACTATGCTTCTTTGGTTCTTTGATCACTTGTGACATATACTCTTATGATCATAGAGTTTTCCTTGAATCTTTATCCCATTTATTGGGTTTTCCAGAATCCCCATTTTATGGGACTACTATGTCCCACCCATCGGGGGCCGTTACATAAAATCATAACATAACCTGGTTGGATTCTTGTGTATTAATTGGGGGTACGGGGGTGTATAAAGAGTCATGTGAACAATTCCAAAGTAGAATAGCTATGTACGCCTCTTTAGTATAGCCATGTACAAATCATGCCGTTCACATGTCGACTTTGTACTCTAAATTACTAGTCACTGGTAGCTCTCTACTTATAGTAGATATTTCTATTACAGATCTCTCTCTGTTTACATACTGCACTTCCTTCAGTATCTATATCTTACTTTACTGCATGATTATATTTTCTAACCTGCTATGAACTGTTGAGATGTATTGTGCTCGCTCCTGTCCTTACTGGACCTGTTGAAAATATTATAGAGGACGAGGAGGAGACCTGTGTGGATACCTTCTACGGGACAGCTCTAGCTGAGGACATTACCCTATTGCCTAGACTAGCTTAGTTAGGCCTTATCTTACTTATGTTGGCTTGAGACTAGTAGTTAGACTTTATTTCTGTCTTTGAGATCTGGGTTGTATATTCTTTCATATTCAGAAGCTGAGACCTTGTACTCTGGATATCTGTTGAGGTGTTATCTTAGACTGTCTGATCATCTATATTTTCTTGAGTTCTATATCATATCGTGCTTCCTTCTTCCTTAGTTGTGATTGAGTTTACTTCTGCTATGTCACCCCCATTCGGGGAGTATAAACTGCTTAGCTTTATATTGTTAGATGTTGTGACCTAGGACAGCGTTCTATCGCCGACACTGCGGCGTAGGCTGGGCGTCGTTACATTCTCGTACCCTCACAGTGGGGGCAGGTCGTGACACGTTTTTAGTAGTGGCCCATGCAGGTCGAGTTTATGTAGTGGTATTCGAACTAGAGTATCACTACAGCCTGCAGTAGGATTAGGATATATTTTGAAGGTACTCAATCACAGTTAGGATTTCTTGAAAGATTCCTGGGACGACCCTTGAAAATCTTATTTAAACTTCAATTCGAAATCCTTTCCCCTTGTTTTTTTCGCTCTCACTCCTTGATTATTGAATTTGATTTTGTTCGATCGTTGTTGATTTTGATTTTTCTATCGAGATGAATTTTAAGGCCTGAGTTACGATATTTTTTCTGATAACATATGTTGACGGGAATACAGGGATGGTAAAACGTCTACTTGATTATGGAGCTTATAGTTTATCGCAGCCATATTAGCTGACGTGGTGGAAACATAGAGACCTGACTTCGGATGTACGTATCTTGGTTATGAGATTTGGAATTTGTCGCAGCTATACTAGTCGGCATAGCAAGAATTCCAGACGACATGATTGTAGAGGTACATGCCCCAGTTATGGAATCTATCGTTTATCGCAGCCTTGCTTACTGGCATGGCGAGGACTCTGAGTAACATGATTTTGGACAGACGCATATGATTATCAGATTATATCTTGAGAAGGATTTTAAACATATCATCTCTATCGTACCATTCTGTCGTTATAAATTGTACCCCATCATTAAATAACTTAGGAGTAGGAGTATGAGTAGGAGTGGCTTAGCTGTTATTATAAATCTAGTGTAACTTCTTGCTATAAAATTTCTTCTTAATACAATGAATTGATGATTTTTGCCTTGACTTAGATTTGATATTATAACTCTGGTTTCAAAATGGTTCCTTTTTTTAAACAGATAAGCAGAACAGATTTTATCATTATTTTCTTCTTGCCATTATTTCTTGTATTACCTTAAATATATATATATATATATATATATATATATATATATATATATATATATATATATATTGGACACAGATGCTTGCCTGACATATATGCATGCTACACTTGATTACCCACCTATCTAAATGCATATTAATATGTTGATGTTAATTTCTCAAAATCCTAATGATTCTAATATAGGACAGTATCAGTGACTAGTTCTCTGTTTTCCAGATTAAATTCGTAAATTTAATTTAAATTTTATGTTATTAGTTGTTGTTTACATTACTGCACATATATGTTACATGCAGGGTTTCAAGTCTTAAAGAAAATTTATTGAGATTGGTTGAGTTTTGTGTTGAATTTTTCAAACCTGAGACTGTGTACATATTAACCCTTTAAGTCTGAACTCTAAGTGTTTAGTTCAATTTTGCAGTTTTAAATTGTAATGTTTTGAGCCGTATACATTACTGTGTGTAGGTATATAATGTTAGGTTTCATACTATTACATGTTAGGTTGTGGTTGTGGTAAACATTGAGTTGGTTTTGATGTTCGAATTTCTCCAAAATCTTGAAAACTGAATACATGTTAACATTTTTTTTTCATTGCTTTCAAATGTGTAGTTCAATTTCAGATCTAATATGTAATGTTGAACTAAACTGAAAGATCGAACCCTTTATTTCAAGTTTTAACCCATGTACACTTGACACTCTACACTAATGTTCACAAGTGCCAAGTAAACCTAACCCTTCATCTCTATGTTATGTTCATATAGCTATATAGATATATAGTTCTGTATACATGTTATAATGTATGTAGATGCATAATTAAGCCTCTACCTCTCTATACATATAGATATACTTATATATACGGTTAGCCATACATGTTATGAGTAACTAGCTTGTGCCTTGTAGATTGCTTAACCAATATGCCATGAATAGTGTAACTTGATAGCTATAGTCGAGACCCAAATCCTCCTATACACTTTCATGTATATTTCACACGAACCACATAACATTTACCTAATGCTAGCTTTTCCCTCTCTAACACACTCTCTATATATACATATTGTGATTGGATTCCATGCAATTGACTTTCATTCCTTGACTTTTGATTTTAATTTTCTTGAATGGTATCCCTTAATAGATAATTGGTAGTTATTTTTATTATATTTTATTTTTGATAAGTACCAATTTTCATATAGGAGGGCAGACTGCCTTACAGTCTTGATGATTGTTATTTCTGTATCTTTTCTAGTTAGCACCCAAGATTGCTTGTGTGTTTTGATACCCAATGACCGTTTTGGTTAGCATGACTAGTATACCTAGATGAGACTTCACTACCACGGTATGCCATGACCCTGTATGCCATCCTTTTTAATCATATGTTTTATTTAAGTTCTGAGACTTGATTGTGGGGGGTTTGACCTAGAAGGAGTAGGAACATTTTAATTTCGAGGGCGAAATTTTTATAAGGTGGGTAGGATTGTAACACCCAGTTTTCCAGAAGAGGATAATTTTGAAATTTTGTAATTTTAGTCTTTTAATAATGATATTTAAATCATGATATAATTTTTGGTGAATTTTTTATCATTTAAAACTATTTTAAATCATGACTTATGATTTTGGTATTTTGATAGTGTAACCTTGGAGACTGGTTGACCTAGAGCCTAACCATATGATTAGGGTATTTTGTTTATCATTTCTAGTTTGAGGGTATTTTGTCATTTTTGGGGTTATTTGAATTTATTAGAATTTATTTGAATTTATGGGAATTTTTAGGATTTATTTTGGAATTGTTTGAATGAAGGTTGACTAGGTTGACTTTGACTAGCTTTGACTTGGTAGGCTAACCTAGAAGCTAACCCTAGTTGTGTTGGACTTAGTTAGGTTAGACTAGAGTTAACCTAGGGTTTAGTCATTAAACACAAGTTGGAATAGTTAAGTCATAAGCCATGACTTATGGTTGAACCATTAAATAGCAACTTAGCCATAGAAACCCAAAGCCCATTAGCTAATACAAAACCCTAGCCCAATCCAGCCATGGCCAGCCACATAGGGATTACCCCTCTATAAGTATTCTCTTAGAAATTAGGGTAGCCTCTTTAGGAAGAACAAGCTTTAGAAAGAGGTATTTTCTCAACTTCAATAATCCATAGAAAATCCATTTCAACTCCTTTTTTCCACAAACCAATTGCAATAGGTTCTAATTTTATTGTTCTTGCTGCTGTTATTGAGTAATTTTAGAGTTTGGGCAAATTGGAGGAGTTTGGCTACCAAGAGGAACACCTCTCTTTAGAGCTTTTTGAGGATTTTGATACATAGAGGTAACTTTCTTTCTACACCATGAAATTCTTATTTTCTTGCATATTTGGAATGCCCTAGGTCTACCCTAACTGTAGGTATGCCTAGACCTAGGTTTTGTGTCCATTTCGTGTCCTAAATGGACACGTATCAGTCCCTTTCTCTAAGTGTTTGATGAAATGCCCCAATGGGCATTTCGATTTAATTTTTAGAAAGTAAATGAATAGGAAATTACTTTTTGATGTTGCTTAAGTATTTCTTTTGGTCTGGAAGTGTTGTTGTGTCGTGTCGTGTCGGATTCGACACTTGCACACGCGGGTGCGGGCGCGCGCGCAGGCAGTGCGCGTGTCCTGCCACTCGGGGGCTTTTTCACTTCGGACACGGCACTAGGACACGCGAAACTTGACACACACTATAGGGCAATGACTGACACCACGTGTGTCAAGTCTCACGTGTCCCCGTGTCATGTCGAGTGAGCACGAGGCTCTATACTGGGTTTGGACTGACAGTTCAGTCGGGTTTAAGTGACACTGATACGCAGTTATATCTAGGACACGTGGACACTTTGACTCAGTGCAGATACCTAGACACGAGGACCTTTCCTAGGCGAACCTAGGTTGGTGACCACGAGACACGAAGTGTCCTGTGTCGAGTACACGACATGCGTGCACTCGTGCACGATACAGTGCACTGAACAGTGCCTGTGTACACTGTTTTGGGGTTTCTGAGAATTGGACACGTCTGTGTCGAGTGTGATGGGACACGAACTGTATGCTAGACATGTGTACACTCTAAATGATTATTACCAACAATTATTTATTCATATTAGTTTGATTTTAATTATGAATTCTTATTTACCCAATTCCTAAAAATAGTGTATCAGTCCTTGTATTTCCAGATTTTAAAACATGAACTTTGTCATCTAATTTACCTATTTAAATGCTGTTAATCATTGGTTTAAGTCCCTAATATGGATCTCCTACTTGTAACCTATCTATGGTTCAATTTTTGGGTCATTTGGTTGTGTTTTGAATATGAAATGAGGTTTTTAAAGTTTGAATAATTATGAACTGAAAACTGTCAATGTGTTTTCATATAAACTGTCATTGTTGGGTTTCCTTAAATTGCATTCCAGATTTCAATCCCCTTAAACTGATTTGTGGTGATTAATGTTAAGGATAGGCATTAAAATATGTGTTAACAGGAGTTATGCAACTGTTTGGGTTTTGTTGGACTATCATTTCCTTCCCAAATTCAAACTGATTTTTATTCCAAAAACCTGAGAGTTTCTTCCCTTGTGTGAAGCATGAACTTAACTGTCATTGACAGCCACATAAATCTGGGAATTACTTTGTGTAAACCTGATAACTGAAACACAGACACTTTCATACTGATTTTTGGCACATTACACTGAAAACCTGAAATCTGTAATAACTTGCATTTTTCACATTTGAACACACATGGTTGAGCCCTCATTGTTGGGACTAAACCTGAGATTTGATTTCCTAATCAAATCATGTACACACACACACACACATTGCTTACACACATTTTTTCTATCACTCTAATTCCTGTTACACTCTCATCCACACACACATTACAAAACTGTGAACACACACATGTATTGACCAAAAATTTCCACTCACATTACACACACACACCCTCACAAGGGCACAAGTACTAAATCCCCATACTCACACAAATGTTCACCTCTATTATGAAATCTAACCCTCCTCTATATGTTTGTTGATCTATATATGGATATATATATATATAGGGTTATCTGTCATGTTATGTATGTATAGAGAAAACTAAACCTTTACTCATATACATATATATATATATATATATATATATATATATATATATATATATATATATATATATATATTTTTATATGTATGTATAGAGAAAACTAAACCTTTACTCCTATACATACATATATATATATATATATATATATATATATATATATATATATATATATATATATAAAAAAATATATATATATATATATATATATATATATATATATATATATATAGATGTACATACATATGTTTAGCCATGCATGATTGTGAGTTAAATTAGGATGTGTAATGTAGATTGTCTAACCTATACCATGTGTAGTGTAACTTGTAGCTAGTGTTTGTAACCCAATTCTTGCTATACACTTTCATGTAGGTTTCACACACATGTCTACAATCTAACCCTTATGACACTTGTCCACATACACCTATACACACACATAGCCTTACATGCTAGTTCTCTCCCTAACCTTCTCTTTATATATAATGTTGTATATATATGTAATCCTATATACACATAGACACATATAGAATTCATGATAAATAGCTAAATGTGAAATATGCATGTGATTTGGGTAATGTGAATTGGATATGGTATTTGCCTATAGATAATGTAGATAATGTAATGGCTTAGCCTATATGAATATGTGTGTTGGCTTGATTTAGGCTTGCATAGCCTTGTAATGGTGTGTGTTAACTAGTGAAGACTTGTTTGACCTAGTTTAGACTTGTTAGACCTAGTTTGACCATAGTTGACCTACTTTGACTTCTTGGTTGACCAGGGTTGACCAAGAGTTGACTTTGGCCTAGATTGACCTAGATTCATGTAGAATGCATTGAATTGCATCTTGTTATTATTTTAGACTTGTTGTGACTTGTGCTGTTCTGAATAGAAGTCAGACACCACTCCTCGGACAGTACTTTCATCTTGGACACTCAGATACAGGCGAGTACATTCTCTGATCATTTCATATCCTGCTTAGAATTATTTTCCTGCATTAAATTACTTTACTTGATACTGTCACGTTAGTCACACGGATTAGTACTATATGGATCCCGTCTTGAGATGTTATCCCTTCAGGGAGCATCGGGTACTACATGTTCTGTGCGTTTCACTTACATGACATATCACTATGCTTCTTTGGTTCTTTGATCACTTGTGACATATACTCTTATGATCACAGAGTTTTCCTTGAATCCTTATCCCATTTATTGGGTTTCCTAGAATCCCCATTTATGGGACTACTATGTACCACCCTTCGGGGGCCGTTACATAGATTCATAACATAACCTGGTTGGATCCTTGTGTATTAATTGGGGGTACGGGGGAGTATAAAGAGTCATGTGAACAATACTAAAGTAGAATAGCCATGTACGCCTCTTTAGTATAGCTATGTGCAAATCAAGCCGTTCACATGTCGACTTTGTACTCTAAATCACTAGTCACTGGTAGCTCTCTACTTATAGTAGATATTTCTATTACAGCTCTCTCTCTGTTTACATACTGCACTATTTTCAATATCTATATCTTACTTTACTGTATGATTATATTTTCTAACCTGCTATGAACTGTTGAGATGTATTGTGCTCGCTCCTGTCCTGACTGGACCTGTTGAAAATATTACAGAGGACGAGGAGGAGACCTGTGTGGATACCTTCTACGGGACAGCTCTTGCTGAGGACATTACCCTATTGCCTAGACTAGCTTAGTTAGGCCTTATCTTACTTATGTTGTCTTGAGACTAGTAGTTAGACTTTATTTCTGTCTTTGAGATCTGGGTTGTATATTCTTTCATATTCAGTAGCTGAGACCTTGTACTCTGGATATCTGCTGAGGTGTTATCTTAGACTGTCTGATCATCTGTATTTTCTTGAGTTCTATATCATATTGTACTTCCTTCTTCCTTAGTTGTGATTGAGTTTACTTCTGCTATGTCACCCCCATTCGGGGAGTATAAGCTGCTTAGCTTTATATTGTTAGATGTTGTGACCTAGGACAGCGTTCTACCGCCGACACTGCGGCATAGGCTGGGCGTCGTTACGTTCTCGTACCCTCACAGTGGGGGCGGTTCGTGACACGGGCTAATCGAATGGATATTTTACAGAGGCTACAAAATTGGTGGCAGCGTCGACAGAAACACCTCAAGCAAATCCTCGTGGGTGCCATATGCTGGGTCTGTGGAAAAATCGCAATAAATGGCGTTATGAAGCTGATGTTTACTCTTCGGATCAGATCATTGCTGAAGTTCGAAGACAAGTTAAGAAGGCTATGATTAGATGTAATCATGTTGAAGTTCCTGATCTATAGCTTTTTGTACTTGTAACTCTCTTAATTTCAATAAAGGTGATGTTTGTTTAATATATATATATATATATATATATATATATATATATATATATATATTTATATATATATATATATATATATATATATATATATATATATATTGTCATGACCTGCACCCGCTTTTTGGATACGAGTGCGTTTCCAAGTCCAACCTACGCCACAGTATAGGCGGTAGAACGCTGTCAAGGCCATGATGCTCAAAATCATACTAATGCTCATAAAATGATAACTTTATTGCTCATTCACAATAACTAAATTAAGTTTTATATATATATATAAATATATATATATATATATATATATATATATATATATATATATATATATAATAATAATATATATATAATAATATATATATATATATAATATATAATATATATATAATAAAATAAAAGTTTGATAGAATCCCCTGATCCCTCCACTCTCCCCGCTCTGGTTTCTCCTGGCCCCCCCTCCGGTGCAGCCTAGACCAGCGGCCGGCCGGGCTTCCTTCCTCCCTCCTCCCCCCTCCTCCCCCCTTCTTCCCCCTCCACCCTCTACATGGAGGCCCTTCCCCATGTGCGGCCTGGCGTTCTCCCTCCCGACCTTATTGCCGACTTCGGCCAGCCATCCAATCCCCCGCTCGTAGCTTCTTGTCTCCCCCCTTCCCCGTCCTCTCTCGGTCCGCCTTGGCCACCCCCCTTCTTTCCCATCCCACATCGCCTCCCCGGGCATTTTTAGCCCTTCCCTGATCCTCCCCATCCTCTCCCTGCGTCTGACCCCCTGTCTTCGCTGGAGCAACGCCGGCCTCAGGTCAGGTTCAGGGCGGCGAGCGGCGCCCACCCGGTGCCCCCTCGGGGGTAGAGGCAGCTTCTTCTCAGAACTCCCTTCGATCCGTCGCTGGGTCGGCGCTCGCGGGCCAACCCCCATCTTCGGATTCGAATTTTGGTTTTTTTCGCTCGTCCTACTGGATTATCTATCTTGAGGCCGGGGGCTGCGCTCCTATGCGCCCTCGTGCATATGACAGCCCCGTTGTGGGTGCATATGGATCCCCCCACTACGGGCGCATGCTCTTGCCACCCCCTCAGCCACCGGTGGGAGCATATGGCGCTTCGTCCGTGGGCGCAGACGGCCCAGCCGCTGTGGTCGCCTGCGGTGGATCATCCACCGCCCTCTCCCTCCATTCGGGTGTATTTACTGGTCTCTCTCAGTTTTCTGCTAGCGGATGCTTAGGCCTAGCAGGCGCATATTGTTCCTCCAGTGGGGGCGCATATTGTCCCTCTAGTGGAGGCCCACCCCTAATCCCCCAGCCTCCTGATGGCCTCCTTCCCCCTGCCAGGACTGGCATCCCGGGGAGTGTCGTGGTCCTTATCGCCCCTTCCGAGGTTTCGGCCTCCCCCAATCCCACCTCTTCCCCCTTGGGCTCCTCTCTCCTGACTGATCTCTTTGCTCTCAATCGATGTTAGGAGCGGGACCCCAGGGAGGCCATTTCTTCCCTCTCTTTCCCCTCTGCGACGCGGGTCCCCCTCGCGTTGCCTCTGACCCCCCTCCGTCGTCGGGCCACCCGGTACCTTTCTTCACCGACATGCTTCGACCAGATAGAGCAGCCAAGAAGGGTCTCCTGTTCAACGACGTCCACCTCAGTGAAGTCGATTATTCGTTACCAGCTCCTGTGCCTACAGTACCTTTCTCCAACCTGGAACTAGAATCCCTGGCCACCTCCTTCCCATTCTCCTTCGTCCTCAAATTCTCCTCAGGCTGCCCCAAACTCTCCAGGGTCCAGGAGGTTATCGCTAGTTGGCGGCTAACTGCAGAATACAGGGTGGCACCTCTAGACCCCAGGCATATTCTACTCCACCTCTCTTCCAATACCGACCACAGGACTGTGTGGTCCAAAGGCACCAGCAGAGTAGACTCCCACCAGATGAAGATTATAAAATGGTCTGCGAACTTTACCACCAAGGAAGACTCTGCGACGGTTGCCGCATAGGTGACTCTTCCCAACCTTCCCCTTATTTGCTTCATTCCGGCAGCCCTAAGGTGTATAGCCAATTCCTTTAGGACTTATATGGCCACTGCTCCAGAAACCAGCAACCTAACCAAAGCTCACTATGCGAAGATTTGTGTGGAACTCGATCTCTCTAACGAGCCACCCAACCACATCCTCATTGAACTGGGCAACCAGTTCCACACCTAGCAAATTATCTACGATAACCACATCATCTTCTGCTCCCACTGCCATCTGCGTGGGCATCTATCCAAGCATTGTTATCGTCTCCATCGTGAGCTCAAGAGGAAACCTACTAGGCTAGTAACTCACACCAAAGAAGATCAGATCCATTCGTCCAACCGGTCCCCCCTGCTTCTGCCACCGAACTCCCATATCAGATTTTACTCCAACGAAAGCAAAACAGAACAAGGTACCCATGCGGATGGAACGGAGATCCCCTCATCGGACAGAACGGTGGTCCCCTACCACCCACCAACTCTGAACCTTTCAAATCGGTTTAACGTCCTCGAAGTGAAAACGACAGAACCCCCTCTAGAAATTACTTCTATTAGAGTCTCTTCTGTGGACTCCCACACGAACTTAGTGGCCGTCAGCATCTCTAATCGGGTAGACGCGGAGGAGGCCCTACATGTTCATCTACATACTACAGATGGCCTACACGAGACTCATCCTCACCACGAAGTCGATGTTATAGAAGCCCTGGACATTCTAGGACCAGATCAAGCTCAGAGAGGATTACAGGTCCTCGCCGCCAGATTCCCCCTTCGATCGGAAGGAGACCAATTTGGCAACCTGGACGACTCCATTCTCACCCCCCTGAGGAACCCGTGTCGGACTCGACAAGAGACTTGCTCAATCAGACCGACGAAATTCTCATCACCCACACCGACGGCTCCATCTCCAGCTCATCCAACTCGATGGCGAGGGAGGCTACGACCACAATCAGGAAATCAGATCAGAAAAGAGCCGGAGAATCCCTGGCCATTCGAACCAGGTCCGCAGCCAAGCGGGCTAACCAACCCCCCTCAAACTCCATTAATGCTGAACATCATCTCCTGGAATATCCGTGGTCTGGCTAACAAACCTACCAAGAGGAGAATCACCAGCCTTATAAAAACCCACAAGATTGATGTTTTGATCATCCTTGAACCCAAAATCCCCTATAAGATACTCAAATCCATTCAGCTGCAGTTAGGCTTTCCTATGGCATTGATGGCAAACACAATATTTGGATCCTCTGCTCGAAGGATTTCAAAATCGGAGTCATTAACGACTCCAAGCAGGCCCTATCTTGCTGGATGGAGCACCCGTTATTACCCAAGCGAACCATCATGTCTGCGGTTCATGGCAGCTATGACATCACGGAGTGCAAACTCCTTTGGAACAATTTCTTGGACATCCACCTCCACTACAACAATCCCTCTTGGCTTTGCATTGGGGACTTTAATGCTGTCACTTGTAGAGATGAGAAGACTGGCGGTCGCCCTCTCCATCTACCAGCCATGCAAGATTTCAACAATTTTACTTTTAACTCCCACCTCGCCCCCCTTCTGTTCATCGGCAATGCCTTTATCTGTTGCAACATGCAGGAAGGAGATCGTCGCCAATATTCTTGCCTGGACAGGGCCCTAACGAATGCCCATTGGCACGGAATGGGGACCACCTCTAAGCTTTCCCACCTCAACGCCACAGCGTCCGACCATGCCTCTCTGTTAGTTATAATCACTAGCAACTCGGGCACGAACAAAAAGAGTTTCTGCTTCCTGGACTTCTGGAGTGAACACCTCCAGTTCTTAGGCGTCATCACGGAAGCCTGGAACAGCGCGAACGACGCCGAGCCCTCACTAGGGTGGCCAATAAGCTCAAAGCCACGAGGAAAGCCCTGGCGGTATGGAGCAAGCAGGCATATAGGGACATTTTTCAGGCCATCCGTGAGGCCGAGGATGACATCAATCGAGCAGAGATCAGGTTCATGAACGATAGATCACCCGCAGCTATGACTGCTCTAAACCTCACCAAAGCTATCCTCAAATTTTGTCTGAAAGTGGAGACAGATTTTTGGAATCAAAAATCCAGGCTTAAATGGGACAGCGAGGGAGACAAAAACTTGAGCTAGTTTCATGCCTGCGTCAATGGTCGCAGGCAGAAACTTACTCTTGACCAAATTGTGGGCAATAACAGGAAAATCATCAAAGACCAAAAGGGTATCCAAGCGGCAGCGGCGGAGTACTACTCCAAACTGTTCTCGAAGGAGACGGTCCTGAAGGAAATTCCACATCTCATCAGCGACGACGATAACATCCTGCTAGAGCTCCCTCCAACCGAGCTAGAGGTGAAAGGCGCCATCTGGGCTCTTGATGAGCATAGTGTTCCTGGCCTAGACGGGTTTTTAGGGGTATTTTTTCGCTCCTCACTACTAGAAATAATCCATTATACGCAACCTTAAATTGCCGTTAATAATGAAATTGTTGCCACAAAAACACAAATATGGCAACAATTTGATGTTGCCATAGCGTGCCGTAAAAGTTTGCGTCAGTATTACTTATTTACGGCATCTTCCAATTATTGCCGTATAAGGGAACTAATTTACGGCAATTAATTATTGCCTTATAAGAAATCTTTTTCTTGCTTTTAAAGATTATTATTAATGGCAATATTTAGTTGCCGTAATTTCAAACAATATATGGCAATATATTATTGTCGTATATCATCAGTCCATAAATGGCAAGATTATGTTGCAAAATATTGTATTTATTTTAATGGCAATATTTTGTTGTCGTAAACTATGGGTATTATATGGCATTATATATTGCCATATATTGCAATCCCATATGGCAATTCTTCGTTAGGCATGTCTTTATTGTCATGCTTGAGAACGTAAGGCAACTGCTGGATTCCATATTTGAAAATTTAATTTTTACTATTTATTGCCATGATCGACAAAATGTGACAATTAATAGTGCCAATATTTGAAATATCAACTAAATTCAATTGCCAAAATTTAAGTAGATCATTAACCAAATATTAAATATAGATAATAATTCAATTTGTACACTTCAAATAAAAAAATAACTTCTAATTAAATATGGTAGATTCAGTACTACATCATTAATATTACATAAAACCAACTACGCTAGGAATCCATACTTATCATATCCAACATTATGAGGCACAATTCCTCTTTTATATGAGGTTCAAAATTCAAATAGGTACTTGACACCCCCAACTTAAACTTAAATTTGTTGCGTCCTTGTTCCCTCCATATATATAACATGTCTGCAAAGATTTCTTTGACAGTTGTGGCGCGCCAATTCACAGCTATACAATCTTTATATACCCTGGTATGGATAAACAATAAAATTAGCCTATAGACCAAAAAATGTTAATAAAAAATTATATTTTAAGGTAGTGCAAATTCATATGCGTCATTTGTTATATATGAATGGCTACAACAGATGAAAATTGTATAATTATTTTATTTTAAAGATAAAAACTAATGGAAATAATCTATTTACAACCAAACTCGTTCATTGGCCTAAAATTGTTCTATTTGCAATGACAACCTCACATTTATAAAAATATGTTTGAGAAATATATACAATTTCATCATTATAAATATTTTCAAGTTTATTCTCATGCATGCATATATGGTTCTCAAACTTCCATAGATGGTCATAAAAAAAAATCTTCCATAGATTAATTAAAAGAATATTATGTGCATATATGCTTCTCAACCTTCCATAGATGGTTCTAAAACAATCTTCCATAGATAATTAAAATAATATTACATGCATATATGGTTCTCAACCTTCCACAGGTGGCTGTAAAAAAAATCTTCCATAGATAATTAAAATAATATTCTATGGATATATGGTTCTCAACCTTCCAAAGATGGCTCTAAAAAAATCTTCCATAGATAATTAAAAGAATATTATATGCATATATGGTTCTCAACCTTTCATATATGGCAGTAAAAAAAATCTTAACGTTTCATAGATAATTAAAAGAATATTCTGATTCTAGTGAATCGAATCCTAAACAAAGAAAAGATTTATTTTATCTTCATGGATATATGGTAAAATATTCAATAGTATATTGTAGAACTATTAGGATGATAATCAAGTCAAAAACAAACCTAACTAATATTTAGAAAAATATTTACAAACTCATTATCAAAAAATTTATCAAATCTTATTTCCTCTGAATCTTTTTAGAAGAAGTGATAATAGAAGGTTTGAAGGTTCAGGGTCCATGAGTAATGTAGAAAACTAAGAAGAAAATTTTCATCGTGTGTTCCGGAGTAATTTAGTTGGAGAAAAATTTCACAATTTGATCAAACGTATTTATTAACCAAAAATTAGAACACAAAATAAAGCAACATTTTAAATAAATATCCATATCGATTAGTCGTCGATCACTCAGACTCGATGGCAGCAAAGACCTTCTACTAGAGGCGCTCAGAACCCAAAATCCAAAACTTCTCGTTCTCAAATGAAATCCACAAATGAAAGAAAAAAAAAAAAATAGAGGTTAAAGAAATACCTAGGTTGAAGAAGGGGAAGAGAGACCTAGGTTGAAGGGATAAAGAGAACCAAAGTTTAAAGAGAGACCTAGATTGAGAGAGAATATGAATTAGGATTTGGCAAAATAATAAAGGAGGAAAAATAATTTAACTTTTTATGTTCCCGCCAATCTTATGTATAGACACGAATTTTTTTTATTCTCATTAAACCACAAAAAGTTTCCATAAGTAAACAAATAAAATATTGCCATATTTATTTTGTTCATGGAGGGAAATATATTACATATTTTGGGGCAACATTTTTTCCATAAACTAATTATTTTATGGCAATGTAAAATATTGCCATATTTGATCGTAATATATTATGTCACAAATCCAGCTTGCCATAATATATAGCAATCAAATATGGCACGCGTTATTGTTGCCATAAACGCTTTCATTAAATATGACATGCGTCCTTATTGCAATATAAAGTGTGACCATTATAGGCAACATTATTTGTTGCCATAAACAAACATGTGTATTAAGGCAAAATTAATGTTGCCGTATTATGACTATGTTATATGGCAACATTTTATGTTGCCGTAAGACGTTGCCGTAAAATATATTTTTTTTTGTAGTGCCTGCTGGGACATCATTAAGGCGGATATCCATAAGGCGGTCATCGCCTTCTTTCAAGGTACGACGTACCCGAGAGCGATCTCAAGCACCAATCTGATCCTCATTCCGAAAAAAGACAATCCGGAGACATTTCGTGATTTTTGTCCGATCAGTCTTTGCACATTTACCAACAAGATCATATCCAAGATCGTCGCATCCCGCATGTCTGATCTCCTTCCCAAGATCATCTCTGAGGAGCAGAGTGGCTTTGTCTGCGGCAAAAATATCCAGGATAATATCATGTTAGCTCAAGAGTTAATCACCTGTATGGAATTCCCGGCAAGAGGGAGAAACATAGCTATCAAATTAGACATGGAGAAAGCTTACGACATGCTGGATTAGCAATTCATGATCTGGGTCTTCAGAGCTTTTGGATTCTCTGAAACCCTGGACCAACATCGTGTGGAGATTGATCAGCAACTCCTAGTTTTCTACTGTGATCAATGGTCAGGCCGATGGCTTCTTCAAATTGAGCCACAGGGTTTGGCAAGGTGATCCCCTGTCGTCCACCATCTTCATCATTACGGCGGATGCCTTGAGCAGGAACCTTAATAAGATGACTCGCACTACCAACTTCCACTACTATCATACTGCCAGCGGCTGTCCTATTATCACTCACCTAGCCTTTATGGACGACATCCTCATTTTCTTCTCCGGGGACATCGGGTCGGTAGAGGTAGTCCACAACACTCTTCAAAAATATGCCAGCTGTTCAGGCCAGAAGGTCAACCTGGATAAAAGTGTCATCTATGCTCACCACAAGATCAAGAGAGAGCACGCGGTCACCCTCTCCAATACCACCTCCTTACCTATCAAGCACCCCCCGTTCCACTATCTGGGCTGTCCCCTTGTGTACGGGAAATCTAACGCTGGTATTTTTGAGGACCTGATCAGCCGCATCAGAAAAAACCTGAAGGATGGCACAACACGACGCTATCTCTGGATGGCAAGATGATCCTCATTAACCATGTTCTCACATCAATACCTATCTACACCCTTGCGGCGTGCACTCCCCCAAGAAAGTCCTTAATTCAATCAGAGCATCTTTAGCAACTTCTTCTGGGGGTACAGTGACGGCAACGACAAGCATCATTGGGCCAGTTAGGACTCCATGGCCAGGCTGACCGGGAAGGGGGGCTGGGATTCACCAAACTTTCCCACATTGTAAAAGCACTCTCGATGAAACTGTGGTGGAAGATTTGCACTACTCAGAACTTATGGACCAGATTCATGAAGGCCAGATACTTGAAGCACATCCATCGACGGACATTTCTAACGGCAGACCCTCTGCAGCGTGATGTCGTACGATCATCGGGCGCTCTCTTGCTGAACCGGTGATGCGTCTCATGGTGGGCGATGGAGAATCATCGGCATTTCTGGAATGATGGGTTGGAGATACCTTACTTCCTAATTTCTCAGAAGTCCACAGGTATGTAGAAGCATGGAAAATAATGGTAATTCCTATGCGGCCCAGATTCAGCATTAAGCTCCATGCGGCTCAAAAGCTTGAAGAGTTTTATGCGGCTCGAAAAGTCCCAAAGAGCCGCACGCGGCTCAAGAATTTTTGTACGGCTCAAGAATTTTTGTGCGGCTCAAGAAGAGCCACGTGGCCTCATGAGGCTGAAGAAGGCCAAATACAACTGGCCATAATAACTGCAGCAGGCCAATAAAAGCTCTGACACAAAGTGACAGTTCTGACGACTCTGACATAATGAAGAGACGCGTCATGCTCATCAAAAGACGAGAAAATCTCTGAGATAGCTAGCACAATTCATAAAATCTAAGGAAGTTCTCTATGCGGACCGCCTATGTGACCCTCATGTGGCTCGGTTGTGGGGGCCACCCTTATGCGGTTCAGTTGGAGGCTATCCTTATGCAGCTCAGTTGTGGGGGACACCCTTATGCGGTTCAGTGGGGGGCCACCCTTATACGGCTCGGTTGTGGGGGCCACCCTTATGCGGTTCAGTTGGAGGCCACCCTTATGCGGCTCGGTTGTGGGGGCCACCCTCATGCGGCTCGGTTGTGGGGCCACCCTCATGCGGCTAGGTTGTGAGGCCATCCTTATGCGGCTCAGTTATGAGGCCATCCTCATGCGGCTCGGTTGTGAGGACATCCTCATGTGGCTCAATTACCAGACCACCCTCATGCGGCTCTGCCAGGACGCCCCGTTCATACGGCTCACAGTATAATAGCAGTTGGGATACGTGGCAGAAGATTAACTAAGACTTATCCACTCGGATTTATTACAACCGACAAATTATAACAATACAGATTTATTGCAACCAACACAACGGCCCAGATTGATTTCCAACAAATAGATCAAAGTTAATCTTAACCAATCCCCAATCGCCTACTTTTTAAGGCACAGTTACTGCACACCCCACTCATCACTAAGTCCTATAAATAGCAGGGGATTATTCCTTTGAACACATGTAGAGAAAAAAAGCACACAGAGCAGAAAATATACACAAAGAGCATCCCACAGAGCAATACGCAGAGAGAGAGAGCACTTCTTCGTCGGAGCCAAGGCCGCGTTCGATCGTCCAAGGAGTAAGGCAGAGTTGATATCACTTTTTCGAGCCTCTACCGTCACCCCCCAGAATCAAAAACTAAACAATTGTACTTAGATTGCTTTTCCTAGGTTTTGTTCTTAGGCTCTCTTTGTACGAGCGAGTTTGTATTGTGATTCAAAGTTCAGTCCTCCCATAAAACTGTTCTGTTCTTAGATAATCAATGGCAAACACGATGGCGACTCTGCTGGAGAGCAACTTCTCTACTGCTGAGAAGTTGGTGACGCAATCCGACACAGCCAAGCTTGGCTCCACACAACAGATGCTGGTTGTTCACTTCGACCAGCAAGCGTTTGAAGATATGCCCTCCGACGGGAGCGTTGGCCCGGTCCAGAAGTGATCTCGCACAAAGAAGGCCTGCAAAGAGTGGAGGCCAAAATCATTTGCTCCTCCTCAAGTTTTGGAAGAAGTGTTCTCTGCTGCCCAAGACGGCGGAGAAGACTCACTTGCGGCCCCACTTCAGACCATAGAGGACTCTGCTGTCCCCAAGTTCAACAGAGGAAAATACTACGATGCTGGACTTGCAGGGGCAACGAGGGACTCTATGCGGTCCAGGAAGAAGCCGCATAACGGCGCCAGCCGCATAAGGGCGCCAGCCGCATGAAGACTCATGTGGCCACAAAAGACAGCCGTATGCAGAAGGTTCATGCGGCCAAAACTTCCATCCGCATAGAGGAGGCTCATGCGGCCATGACTTCCAGCCGCATACATACTGCTTATGCGGCCACAGCTTCCAGCCGTATACAAACTGCTTATGCGGCTACAGATGCCAGCCGCATGCAGACTGCTCATGCGACCACAAATGCCAGCCGTATGCAGACAGCCTAAGCAGCCACCAATCCCAGCCGTAGACCATCTGCTCCATGCAGCTCGGATTCAATCTTCGACCGCCTCTCATGCGGTCCTGACCTCAGAAGCTCCTATAAAGATGTGCCAGACTCTGTGCAGCACAATTTGGACTCTTCCTACTATGCGCCCTTGGGTGCTAAAGGAAAGAAGTCTAGGGCAGCACGGGATCGTCGAGCTTAGTCAGCTGTCCCAACATCTAACCATCAGAGAGCTCCGCTTACTGTTAGGCGGGCCTCTGATGAAAAGTTGTACAGAACCGACCGTGTCCAGCCCCCGGCGGCAAACGGACAGAGTGGTTCCCAAGAGTCTTCCAAACAGGAAGCAAATATGGTGCCAACACACTCGTATGCTCGGGACTCCCGGGCCCACAAAACGAGTGATTTGCGTGATATGATTCATCACAAGTACAAGAAAAGAGAAGAAAGCTTGGTGTGCAGAGAGTTCTTTCATGGACATCACTGCACTCAAGTCATTGTCAACTGCTGCTGCAGCAAGGCGGCAGTACAAGAGGACCGGCATTTCGTCTTCCAACGACTGCAGCAGCCAGGATCGATCCTGCAACAAAGCTCAGAAGACGAGGTACTTTATGTCGCCTCCTGCAATTTTGCTCAGAAGATCCCTACCGGCAAGGCGGAGAAGAAGATAAATGTTTCCAATCCGACGATCTCTATCGGCGCGGCCAGGAAACTTGCATCCAGGCGGTTGTCCACAACCACCACAGGAGGAGTTTACCAGGGCCCCCACTCAAAGACGAAATCTTTAACACTTGGGGATTCGTCATCTGTTCCCCAGAGGGTAGCCGAAGTTGGGGTTAGCACTCCCCGAAACATCCACGATAATCCGGTGTTCCAAGAAGATCAACCAGGGAGACAGTTCCCCCCTCAGATGCAACAGAACCAAACGCCCCTGGAAACATCCATGGGTCCCAAGATGAAGCAACCTCCGATGCAGGGGGTAGCATTTCCTCCGAGTCTGAACCGGAGGAGAACATTCCTACATATCCCGACGACTTCTCCATTCGGAGGTATGATTCGGAGAGCACATCCTCCATAGTTTCTTCTACTGTTCCCCGTATGAGAACAATATTTATGACTGAGAATGACCAGGATGGTCCCAGCGGTCGACAGCGCCTCGACACTCTTGAGGCCATACTTCATACCTTGGTCAAATCAGTAGACGAGATTAAGGCAGCCCTGTCGACTCTCCAAGGAAGGACGCCTGGCCAGACAAGCATGGGTCCCATCGTCAATGCGGACTCAAACACAACTGGACCAACCCCGGGTGACAATCCACCTGGGATGTCGGCTCCTACCGCTGCAGACGAGGCTAGGGAGGCAAGAAGAGAGGTCCAAGAGCTTTGGGCAATATTTTACGCCCAAGTAAACTCTCAGGACCTCAGGATACGATAGCCGTATCCCACTGCATGGAGAGATGTCCCCTTCCCTCCTCGGTACTAGCCATTCAACATTAATCCATATGATGGCAAGACCTCTGCTAGCCAATACGTGACCAACTTTGAGGACACAACAGATCATCTGCCGTATGACGACGCTATCCTTACGCAGTTGTTCATTGGGACATTGGAGGGAGTCGCATTCGACTGGTACCGCAACCTGCCGGACAACTGCATCAATTCCTTCGTCAGATTCAAACGTATGTTCTTGGAGAGGTTCTATGAGGTGGGACAGGATGTCACAATGTCAACCCTTATGGACGTTGTTCAAGGCGAGAAGGAGCTGACAAAGAACTACATTGAGCGGTTTCGCCAAACTGCGATGAAGCTGCCCTCCGGTAATCCGGACTCTTCCTTAATTGAAATTTGCCAAAAGAGGCTGCTCCCCACAATCAGCCTCTGGATGGGTGAAAGCCAATTCAAGGACTAAAAGACTTTTATCATCAGTGCCACTAGCACCGAAGACAAGTTGAAAAAAGCTCGCCAACTGGGAATGCACATCTCGGAAGGAGAGGACAAGGGTAAATGCCCTAATGCCAACAAGAACAACGGTGGCAATTCCTCCAACAGCCGAGACAACAAGGGCAAACAAGAAATGGTGGCCGACACAGCCCAGAAGACAGAACCGAAGCAGGCAGAGAAGCAGTGGCCGCAGATGACTTACTCCTTCGAAGACAGCCATGTCAAGCCCATCCTTGACATGCTCGTACAAGGAGATCGAATTTAGCTCCCTCCTCCAAGGCGTGAACCTCGTCCTGCAGAGATGGAGAGCCCAAAGTACTGTCACTACCATCACTATGTCCACCATGCCACTCAAGACTGCTACCAACTAAAATGGTACAACCAAAACCTCATCGATTCTAAGGCCTTGGCTATTGATTTTGAGGAGGTGACGGTCGCTGCCAACAAGGTGTCAGTCCAATTCAACAGTTTCCCTCCGACAAAGACTCAAGATGGAGTAGTACCCGTCCCCCGAGCAAAGATGGAGGTCACTAATCTTCCACCTCCTGGAGACCAGGCTGCTGGTTTAGTGCCCCTCACCACATCACGAGGGGAGGTCATGTGGGTCCATCCGGACCTGGTACCTGAAGTGACTCAGCCTGCACCACCCTCCACCAACAAGAAGAATGGTAGGAAAGTTAAGTCCTGCCGCACAATCTCGGCAGATGTCGAAGAAGCTACGGTTGTCATCACCCGGTCTGGTGTACAATCCCAACCTACACCGGGTAACTCAGCTGAAGAACGCCAGCCGGCCGCTGCTGACGCTCTAGGGCCTTCTCAGCCTCCGTCGGCCGATAAGCCCAAGCCAAAAGAGACCCGCTTTGACAAGCTGCTCCGAAAAGACATGCTCCACGGGCTGGAGAAGCCCTACAATTTTGACATTTTGGCACAATTGGCCAACACACCGGCCAAGTTGTTATTGTATGAGCTCCTGAGACTCTCCAAAGATGTTTACGTCGCACTGAGCGAGGCACTCCAGAATGTCGACGCATATCTGGCTCAGGTCAATCTCACTAGGGAGAGATCGCTTGCGGATCTCCAGGACAACGCTTGTACAGGGGCCATGCCCAACATTATGTTCATTCTACAGGACATGCTTATCAAAACCAACCTGCACGATCGCTCTCTGTATTATACTAGATATGTCGGCAACGTCAAAGTGGATCAGATGCACATTGTTTCCGGTTCTTCGATAAGCATTATCCCGAAGAGCTTGCTTCACCATCTGCGCATCCCTATGCATCGGCTGACTCCTACCAGCACCGCCATCAGTGGTTTCAATTATGGAAGAAGCTATCCCATTGGAAAGATTCGCCTCAAGTGTCAGATTGGCAACCTTCAGTCGGAAGTGGCCTTCTATGTCATCGACGTAGATACCTCTTACAATATTCTCCTGGGGGCATCCGTAGATACACGATTACATGATTGTGCCCTCTATATTGCACCAGTGCTTCAAGTACGTCGATAAGCACGACTTCGTGATGACGGAATTTGTCGACATCGATCCCTTCAAAGGGGTCGAATCTTATTATTTGGACTCTTGCTTGTACGAGAAATCTAAGAGGCACCTGAGCAAGGAGGATGTTCAAGAGCAGACGGAGGCCATTGTGGGGCCGGAGGAACCTTTGAGGATCCATCTCCAACCCTGCAAACCAGGCAGGACTGCACCACTTACAGCTACTCTGCGTAGAGAAACAACTAGTCTCCCGGTGCTCACCACACAGAAGGAGCCGATGACAATCCGACTAGCCAAGGTCTGGCCAAGGGCAAAGACCCATGACGGAGCCATTGACAATCAGGCTGCCGAGAGCCGGCCAGCAACAAACAGATGAGCTCAATCCCTCTATCAAGCCGATGATGATTCGTCTTTCCAGAATGAGTCGACAGTAAAGCGCTAAGACGGGGACTGCTAGCGAGCCAACAACTCCCCGCCTAGCACCGAGCACCAAACTAGGGGTCGCTAGTGCGCCAACGACTCCACGTTCTGCTCCACCAGTGGAGCCGCTGATGATTAAGCTGCCCAGGTCATCCTTCCAGTCCTTATTAACACAGGGGGTGGCCGAAAAAGAGTTAGAGATGGCCAAGTATGTGGCTGCTCACACTGATATTTTGTCCGCAGATGATGTAATTCCACCGAAAAAGATACCTTACTTCATTAATAAAGGTCTATCTTTGAACTACCTCAAGCTTAATAAGCTTTGTATAATGTATGCTATGGAACACGGTATAGGCACCCACCTACACACACAGGTGACAAATGTCTACATCGCAAACCAACTTACTTCCGTAGAAGACGCTTGTTTCATAGTCGAGGGAGAGGATCATCCAATCATCTTCGGTCGAAAGAATAATCCACAGCCCTTCAGGATAGAAGAAGTTGATCTCGAACCCGACACTGGGAGACTGCCCCTCTACCTGTGTTACTACCACATTTCTAGTGCGAGGGTATTTTTGTTATTTTTGTGGTTATTTGTATTTATTAGAATTTATTTGAATTTATGGGAATTTTTAGGAATTATTTTAGAATTGTTTGGATGAGGGTTGACTAGGTTGACTTTGACTAGTTTTGACCCTTGTAGACCAACCTAGAAGCTAACCCTAGTTAGTATGGACTTGGTTAGGTTATACGACTCTAGTCTAACCTAAGCTAACTCTTAGTTTGGTCAATAGACTCTAGTTAGCAATAGGAATTAGAAAGTCATAAGTCATGACTTATGATATAGAACCATTGATAAATCAATTTAAGTCATAGCTGGTAGATTGGCCCAAAGCCCAAGAATTACAAAACCCTAGCCCTAGACTCACTTGGCCGGCCACCATATCCTTATTGGGACCCCACCCTATAAATACTCTCTTAGTTTAGGGTTGCCTCTTTTTAGGAAGGATCAAGTTTAGAAAGAGGTTTGTTCCTATTCCTTTTAATCCATAGAAATTCCATTCCATGTCATTTTTTATTCAAATCTCTTCCATTAGGTTTTAATATACCTATACTTGCTGTTATTGGAGTTTTATTTCAGTTTGGTATTGATTTGTTGGATTAGGACATCAAGGAGAGGAGCTCAACAAAGAGGGATTTTCTAGAAAGTTCATCCATAGATAACTTCTTCATTACTCAGTGAAATTTTGATTTATTTATATATTTAGGAAGCCCTAGGAGTCCCCTAAGTGGTTGCATTGGTTTCGTGTCGAGTTTCATAGGTTTCGTGTCCGTTTTGGATACGTAACAGGAACCCACAGTAGGTGTTTGTTGAAATATCCCAAAGGACATTTCAACCTAATTTCTAGGAAGCTTTTGAATAGGAATCTAGGTTTTGTTATTGCTTATTGATTTCTGTTTCTCTGAGGTGGTGGTTATGTCATGTAGTGTTGGAATCGACACGTGGACACGCGGTGCACACACTCGCGCGCGCTCATGTTTGATCCCCTGCTGTTCGGGGGCCACAGCTCTCAGGACACGCCACGTCGACATACGACACTTGACACACGGGTCATCCTCGTGACTGATACGACGTGTATCGAGTCTCAGACCCCCACATGTCGTGTTGGACACGCACGAACACGTGCATTGCTTTTGCACTGGACCGGGTCCAGTTGATTTAGAGCACTGATACGTGTGTCGTGTCACTGACACACGTGTCATGGACCCATATCAGGATGTCCTAGCCCTAGACCTAGACCTAGTCGACACTTGGACACAACCACGTGGGTTGTGTCGTGTCGTGTCATGCATACGGACACCGTGAACACGTGCACGAGGAGCAGTCTATTTGTGCACTGTTTTCGTATTTTATGAGATTGGACATGTTTGTGTCCACTAGGGTGGACACAAACTCTTGTGTGACACGTACACAACATGTAGATATGTTACCAACCACTATTCGGGTACTTTAAATTGGTTTTGATGATTAAATCTCGATTTCCCCTGTTATCCTAAAACTGTGAAACAGTCCCAATTTTTGTTTTTTCTCAGATTTCTAAATTGAACTTTGAACATCAATTTAACCTATTCTATACTGTTATTTACATGATATTAAACCTCTAACTTGTACTCCTATATTAATTCTATTGGTAAGTCAAATTTGGGATTGTTTGGTTGTAGTTTGGGCTTAAAACTGAGAATGCAAGGAAGAGATTGAAAATTGGGTTTTTGCTTGGACTGTTTACTGATTTTTTTTGAGTTCTTTTAAACTGATTTTGGGGTCCTTCAATGTATTTTAACCTGGGCTTTATGTGTGGACTGAAAACAGGAAATTGTGTACTGTTAAAACTGATTTCTGGGTTAATTGTGAACTATGAAATGAAGTTTGGTTGTACTGAGATTACTGGGTTTTGTTTGGACTGTTGTACACTGATTTTTGGGTGGACTGTTTAACTGTTATGCAATGTGGTTTCCCTTTTCTGTTTACCATTCCTTTTCTCACTGATTTTGCTCACACTCACATGCCTATATTTCACTACATACATGTTTCACTCACTCCTCACATAACTGCCATGTTACACACACACATGCCTCACTTCACTCTCTCAAGTCACCTACACAACACTCTCATGTCACACAGCTCACATCACTCTCACTAATACACACACACACATACACCCATGTATCACCACACACATGAGCCCCTTTTATACATATGTATATATTTATATGTATTAGCATAATGTTGTATGGTTTACACATTAGCCTATAGGTTATATATTCTAGTTATATTATATAACACATGTGTGTGTATCAATATATATATATATATATATATATATATATATATATATATATATATATATATATATATATATATTGCCATATAATGTATGTATCTAATATGTGAATAGGAGCCTAGATAGGTCAATATAGGTAACCTATATTAGATTGTGTGGTATGTATACATATGTATTGTTTAGATATAGAAACTGAATATGGTATTGCCTATTGGCCCATGGCCTAGTCTCTTAGCCTATGGCCTATGGTTGTATCTGCTTAGCTAGTGAGCCTAGATTTGACTTGTGTAGTCTTGTTAGACTTAGAATAGCCTTGTTAGCCTAATGTAGACTATTTTGACGTAGGTTTGACTTGGTTGACCTAGTTTGACTTCTAGGGTTGACCAGAGTTGACCAAGAGTTGACTTTGGCCTAGATTGACCTAGACTCATGTAGAATGCATAGTAGAACTTTATTTTACCATTTTAGACTCGTTGTGACTTGTGCTGTTCTGATTAGGAGCCAGACACCACTCCTCGGACAGTACTTTCATATTGGACACTCAGATACCAGGCGAGTACATTCTATGATCATTTCATATCCTGCTTAGAATTATTCCTGTCACGACCCGCACCCGCTTTTCGAATACGAGACGTGTCCAAGCCAGCCTACGCCACAGAGTCGGCGGCAGAACGCTGTCAAGCCCGCAAGAAAATGCTCAAAATACAACATTTGCTACTCATTCAATTTATATTTATTACAACATTTATAATTAAAGAAAATACAAGATTTTACAATTAATGAAAATGGTACAACTGTTTTCTATTTCTAGGTCGGCCTCAGCATACCCATCTTCCAGTGCTAAGAGTGATCGCAGCGAACCTGAAATGTTGTTATCAGTCAAGATTGGAACAAGTACACAAACCACTACAAATGCAAAAATACAATAGAATAAAGACATGAAAATAACATATGAGATATCAAAACGGGAGATAACTGATGACATAGCACGATAGAGAAATAAACAAGGAAAACTAATAAAGACATATATCTAGGTGGTTTGAAATATCTGTTTCGACATATGAACGACTAAGGGGTAAATCTGGCACCCTGCACGTGTCGTGTGCAGCTGCTATTCTCCACGAAAGACACGGGGATAGTTCTGGGTAGTCCACATGTCTACTAAGATATTTCCCCCCGACTACTCCGTGTGAAGAATGTGTCAACAAGCAGCAAGACATATGTATAAGCATGAAATGAAAAGACTACAATGAATCGAAAAGCAATCAGAAAGTGCACTTGCCTGAGGTCCTTAGCTGGAGAAACCAACAATACTATACCACTCAATGAGCCACAATCAGTCAACACATGTAGAAGTCTCGGATGCTGAAATAAACATTACCAACGTTCTTAGAATAGTCAAATTAGCTAGGATTGCCTGTCCTTAAGTCCAATTCTGGACACAGGGGCAAAACGGTAATTTCAGGCAAAAATGATGTCCGCTATTAGACCCGCTTTGCACCGAAAAGCGTGCCAGAGTGAATGATCTCTAAAGTCGTCAAACTATATGTCTACGAATTTGGTTTTCCGATACGAACCCAACCGTATGTCCAGAGTTGGATTTCGGCGGGCCGTGCAAAATCGCCCGTTGAGTGGGACCGTGGGACCCGCAAAACGGTAATTTTATCAACGGTCTCAAATCGGACCAAACTTGGCATACAGGACCAAAAAATGATACGGTCCTGCTGGCGCAAGTTTCGTCTATCTGACGAGCGTGTATAAAGTAATTGGAGAATTTGTAAAATACACGACGAATTTCGACGGATACGCATCAAATTCGTCGCGCACACGCAACCAATTTGAATTCTGCCAAAACCCACACGACCACGAAGCCGTTACACAGCTTTCGATGCTTTCGGTTTGCGACACGTCGCCCGGTTTGGCGGGACGCACGTCGTGTGGAACAATTTTCTAGTTTTTAAAACAGGTTTTTGACGAAGTTTACATGTGTTTATTTCTCTGTACAAAGCAAATTTCTACAAACTTCCTACTGGAATTTTCTAGCCCTATATGTTGGGTTTAACTTCTGTTTAAAAAGTTTCCTGATTCGAAGGATAGATTGGTGGGAAATTCGACGTGAAGTTGGTGTTTGGGACTGCTCTGTTTTACAATTGGTAAACAGATTTTGTGTCAATCTTTGGGTCGGTTCATGATGCGTGTCGTGTAACGTAAATTGAGCTAATGGGATCGAAACGAAGGTGGTTAGGTTAGATGCATACCAGAGAAGATGGCTCGGTGATTAGTCGAGCGTGCGCGAAGAAAACACGCAATAATTTGCCTCGGCGGACTGTCGTTGTTCTCTGTTTCAGTCGTTCGCGCCGCGGCTATTCCGGCCGGCGACGGCGACCCTCGGCGGCGCGCGCGCTCTCGCGGGTGCGCCCAGGTCTGGGGGTCGTGGTGGCTGTCCGCTGTGTGCACAGGGTTAGGGTTTCGAGTATTCTTCCTCTCGATATATATACTCTGTTGTGTTCTCGGAGGGGGGTCGGGTTTATGTGGAGAAAAAGTTAAGAGCTGCTGGACTTGGCTATTTCTGCTGTGCGGGGTAAATTCTTGGGCCGGTCTGCTGTAACCGAGCGCGGGAAAGTTTGATTGGCCTGGGCCTGGGTTACGTGTGAGCTAAGGGCTCGGTTTGCTATTATTATTAATAGCTTAGCTCCTGTTTAGATGTTCTCGGTTTGGGCCGAGGGGGTCTGGGTGTTTAGGCTTATTCATTCTATTTCTTTTTCCTTTTTTTCTTTTCTTTTATTAACTAATATATCTATATATATATATATTCATATAGATATATACCAATACCTATATATAAACTATTCACATACAATAACCCATTAATCTCTATATACACTTATATATCTATATTCACCCATTTTATTATCAATATATATTTACATACACGTATTTATATATGCACATATATGTACACTTGGTGATATATATATATTTATATATATATATGTATGTATTATATATATATTATTATATATATATATATATATATATTATATATATTATATATATATTATTATATCATTATTATATACATACACCTTAACACGTATATCGTATGTATATATCTACACAAAATATATATATATCCCTTTATATTTTCCTATATATGTATATATATATATATATCATAATATATATATATATATATAATATATATATAATTAATATATAGATATATATATATATATATCTATTCATATGAATGCTGGTATAATAATATCCATAAATCTAATTAAATTACCAATATATCTATTTCTAGATTAGGGCCAATATTATAATTATGAATATATATAATAACATTTTTGACGAAGATAATATAACCAATAATAAAAATAATATTATATAATAGTAACCACAATAACATTGAAAAAAATAATAAAAAGGATAAAATTACCATTCCAATAAAATAAATAACAATAAATATTTAAAATTTCGAGAAGGGGAGCTACAAGTCTACCCCCTTAAAAATAATTTCGTCCTCGAAATTCTAACTCATAACTATTTCTAAAATTCAAAAGGAAAGTCTACATTAACCTTAATCTCTTTAAATTTAATTTCTCGAAAATAATTGTATCCTCCTTCTAGTCATTTTGTAACTACGAACTCCGAGGACTTCTACCCCCTTTGGTCACACCACTCCCTCAATGGTATGTCCCTAAAACTTTATAATCTTCCAATTACTTGCTAAAATGGAATTACTACTGCTTTTGGCCTCTATAATCCTCTCCTATCTGTCAAGTAACCCAAAATCTAACAAGCAACATATTTATACAATTTGCTAAGAAATATCAATAACTCTAGTAAGCATGACTATTCGTCGCTCCGAAGTAGGAAGGACAGGAAGATAAGAAAATAATCGAGAGCAAATATAAGTTTCAGAGCGGTAGAGGGTTTCCAACGATACAACTAAAAGGGTATTTACGAACCACTAACTTATTGGCTAGGTTGGGCTACTCTAGTCTAGTCACCTGCTAAATCTAAGAACTCTTCGTTTCTTAGAGGGGCTTGCAATCCATCCAATACGAAAATTCTGTTCTCGAAATTCTAAACAAGGTTCCAAAATAGAATAGAATTTGAGAATCAAGATTGTGATATTACTGGGTTCTCTATTTGGACATTAGTCGTTTATGAACATTGGGTTTCAATCTATATTGACTGAACAAGATCCCCAGATAAAGTTATGTCTACTAGGTTAGGGTAACCTAGAATAGGGTTCCTTCCAAGTGGTTGGGCTAGTTGCTAGTCGGGTTGATTAGCTAGGTCCCTAAAGCTCAAAATATGCCTTCAGTGACTTTTGTGTTTAAGTAGCACAAGTGGCCTCTATCAAGCGGCACACTAGTGGCATATGTGTAGTGGGCTTCGAGTAGATCAACACACATATTGGATCGAAGGAATTGAGTCAAGGTTGAGGCTCTAGTGGAAGTCGGGAAGTATACCGGTACTATGGTAAAGGTTATAACTAGTCCTTTAACCTGAAAGTCGTACCCCAAAAATAGAGTACAAAGGAACGGGTTTGAGTGGGACATGATATACCTAATTGAATGTGGACTCGTCTAGATCTTGTATGTAAAGTTTGTTGGAAGGTAACAGCTGGTCTCGTGCTCCGAATATTAATGACACGGCTGGGGACACAAAATAATCTAAGTGGAAAGTGGGAGTCCATGGGGCACTAACTACCATTCTAATGGGAAAATTATTCTAATCAATCGGTATTCCTCGTATATTCCAAGAAGGCTTACAGTCGACCCACCTTAGAAACTAGGATATGGTTTTAGGAATAATAAGGTTAGAAGGATTCCGAAGTCCGAATACTGTACCTCGACTCTTGCTAATAAGAATAAGGCACGGCGTGACGGAATAC
>JANAVB010007555.1:0-106570 GCA_029216955.1 Iris pallida
GTGCAAAGAATAAATACTGTATGCCCTCAAATGTCATGGCATACTAATGAGGTGGTGGAGGAGGTGCAGTAGGAGGAGCAAGAGGTGGAGCTGAAGCAGTCATGCTACGACGAGATAACTAACTTGGACTCAGGGTCTGAGTACAAGTCGACAGATCGATATCGAAGCGCTGAAAGATGCGTGGGAGAATCATCGCATAAGATAGATTTCTATCTCTCTGCACGACAATGACCCATCATCTGAAACATGGTCTTAGGGGCAGAAAATGGAATCCCCTTAAGAATGTGGTACATGGCGGACAGCTCAAGAGAAGTCACATCATCCTTTGAAATAGAGTTTGGAAGGATAGTGGAATAGATAATGCGATGCAATTCATAGTTAAACAAGTTCAGGTTGTTAGCCTTGAACTTTCCAGAGCGTACTCTATCAGGTGCACAGAGTTCCGCTTTGAAACTGGCGAGTGTCGTGCCTTCGGGAAAATCAAATTCAGTGATCAACTAGCGGTTCACCTTCGTTAGGGATACCAAGGATCTCCGCTAAGAGGTCATCATTGAAATTGATATCAATACCTCCAATACGAGTGCTCACATCAAAAGTGTTTAATATGAGATTGCAATAAATAATCTAATGGCATTAGTTCTATAGGGAAGCAGATTTTAACAAAAAGATGTAACCCTAATGCCTCAAAGAAATGACGATGATCAGAAAATACAGTCCATTTGACTGGAGCGCCTGTGCATATGGATCTCATGGAGAAGTCTCCATACCACAGTAGGGCTTGGTCTAGGGTTTGAAAGAAAAACCCTCGAACGCACCGTCGCTCGTTTGGACCGCGAGAAGAGAATCCGTATGCGGATGCGAAGATGACCCTTCCTCACTAGGGTTCGTCTTCTTCCTCTTTGAAGGATTGAATTTGGGTGCCATTTGTGCAAATTGAATTAAAAATGCACTAATTAAAAGTGGAGAAAGATGGGGTTATACCTCCCAAGATCAAAGTATGTCGAAGAGAACGATGAACTCCGCACGAATCCAAATTTTGGATTGATTTCACCACTTGGATTGAAAGAAGGAGGGTGGTGAAAAGCTAGGGTTCGGGGCTCCTTCGCGGCTGCTGCTGCTGTTGTGATTAGTTTGGAAGCAATGAAGAAGAAGGGCTTCTCGGGTTCTGTATATATAACCTGACACCCTCAACCGAACTCGGGCCGAATTCGGTCAGAGCTCTGGCCGAATTCGCCTAGGGTTCTTTATAGTTGATTTTTGCCATTCTTTTTATTGTCTCATTTCAAATATTTAATTCAAAGATTAGTCATTTCAACTTCAATTAACATAACTAATATTATTTTATAGATTAAATATCGTTACACAGCGACTGTTTCAGATTAGCTGTAGGAGTACTGTCCCAGCTGGCGGAGGTTCACCGGGGAACTCTTAAGTACCGCTTCGCTTCAACCGTAGTTTGGTGACAGACAAACTCTTTATTGGCTTGTCTCTAACACAGTTTTTGTATAATGATATATAATCATAAAACAAGATTAATTAATATTATTGATGTCCAAAATTCCTAATTCTCGACGTAAATAATTGAAACGATCTTCCGCTAGAGGTTTAGTGAAGATGTCAGCTAGTTGATTTTCAGTATCTATGTACATAAGGTTTATATCTCCATTTTGATGATGATCTCTAAGAAAGTGATGTCGAATCTCGATATGTTTAGTACGAGTGACATATTGGATTCTTAGTCAAATTAATAGTGCTCGTGTTATCACAGAAAATGGAATATGTGTGTAAAATAAATCATAGTCTTCTAGGGTTTGTTTCATCCACAAAATCTGAGCACAACAACGTCCTGCGGCGATGTACTCAGCCTCTGTTGTTGATAGGGCTACAGAATTTGCTTTTTACTAAACCATGAGACTAAAGCCTTGCCTAAGAAATGACATGTGCCACTGGTACTTTTTCTATCAACTTTGCATCCAGCAAAATCTGCATCCGAATAACCAATAAGGTCAAAGGAGTTTTGGGATACCACAAGCCAACAGAAGAAGTGCCCTTAAGGTATCGAAAGATACGCTTAACTGCGGACAGATGTGATTCCTTTGGGTTAGCTTGAAAATGTATACACAGGCAAACACTAAACATTATATCTGACGACTAGCAGTTAAATAAAGTAAACTACCAATCATACCTCGATACTTACGTGTGTCGACTGGCTTGCCTTGTTCATCTGAATCAAGCTTTGTTGAAGTTGCCATTGGAGTGCCAATAGGTTTGACATTGTCCAGATCAAACTTCTTTAGCAGGTCTTTTGTATACTTGGCTTGATTTATAAAAGTCCCATTATCAGTTTGTTTGATTTGTAATCCAAGAAAGAATTTCAGCTCTCCCATCATGCTCATCTCAAACTCATTCTACATACACTTAGAAATTCTTGACACAGAGATTCATCAGTAGATCCAAACATAATATCATCAACATAGATTTGAATTAAAAGAAGTTTGCCATTAAAAGACTTAATAAATAGTGTAGTGTCAACCTTGTCTTTTAAAAACCGTTGTCAAGTAGAAAAGAGCTTAGACGATAATACCAAGCACGAGGGGCTTATTTTAAACTGTATAAGGCTTTCTTCAACTTAAAAACGTGATCAGGGTTTTTGAAATCCGTGAAACCTGGAGGTTGTTCTACAAAAACTTCTTCTTTTATAAAATAATTTAAAAAAGCACCCTTGACATCCATTTGAAATAGTTTGAAATCATGAAAACATGCAAATGCACATAACATGCGAATGGATTCTAATCTTGCAACTGGGGCATAAGTCTCATCGTAGTCGATACCTTCTTCTTGATTGTATCCTTGAGCTACGAGTCGAGCCTTATTACGAGTCACTAAACCATTCTCATTTAGTTTATTTCGGAATACCTAACGGGTGCCAATGACCGGATGATCAATAGGCCTGGGAACAAGTTCCCAAACTTGATTCCGTTCAAATTGGTTTAATTCCTCTTGCATAGCATCTATCTAAAAACTATTACTACATACTTCATCAATAGTTTTGGGTTCTAGCTGTGAAATAAATGCAACACTAGAAACAATATCTCTACTGGATGTACGAGTACTTACTCCTTTGGTAATATCACCAATTACCAAATCTTTTGGATGATCAGCTGTAAATTTCAACCTTTTTGGTAAATTCTGAAGATAGCTGGTTCCTGGATCTTCTCTAGGAGGTTCAGCTAGTACAAGCTTGGTTGAGGATCAGCTGATGTTGAGCTTGGTACAGTTGGATCTTCGTCATTGTCATCGATAGTCATTTGATTTAGTTCATCAAAGGTGACGTTAATTGACTCTTCGATGATCATGGTTCTTTTGTTGAAGACTTTGTATCCTTTGCTCTTGGCCGCATAACCTTCGAGGCTAGCAACTTTGAATGTGGATCTGGTAGCTTTGTTCTTTTCATATTGGCTCCATACCGAATCCTTCTGAATGTAACGTCCGGTAAACCGCGTACTAGCTTCTTTGTGGATAATCTTGAGATCGTATCCAATTAGCGTAACCGAGTCTTATATGCCATAGATGACTCTCATCACTCTTGGCCATTAAGCATCTACCTGAAATGTTAGTTTCTTCT
Organism: Iris pallida; assembly: GCA_029216955.1. Classification (NCBI taxonomy): domain Eukaryota; kingdom Viridiplantae; phylum Streptophyta; class Magnoliopsida; order Asparagales; family Iridaceae; genus Iris; species Iris pallida. The sequence goes on from JANAVB010007555.1 coordinate 3,626, forward strand.
AACAAATAGAAAACATATATATTGTCTTCCCTGATACCTTCAAAGATAGTACTACCAGTTGAGCTATCAACTATAGTACATTTATCTTTGCCAAAGTTGATGCCATAACCATGATTAGCTAGATGACTTATGCTGAGTAGATTATGTTTCAACTCGATAACCAGACAGACATCCTTAATCACAGGATAGGGAGACTTACCAACATCACCGATACCAATAATATACCCTTTCAAGTTATTACCGAAGGAGACATAGCCTTCCTTCTTTTCTTCGACAGTGTTGCAAATAAGGTAGCGTCACCGGTCATATGCCGTGAGCAACCGCTGTCGAGGATCCATTTGCTTCTAGCATGAGAAGGGTGTTCTACCTACAAAACAGTTTGCAGATGAAACTTTTGGTACCCATTTCTTGTAGGATCCTAATTGTTAGCTTTAGGTATCCAAGCATAAACATTTAAATCAACAAGCTTTCTCATTCTACATGCAGATGAAATATGACCAATGAGGCCACAATAATGACATTGTGCATGTCGAGTGTTGAAAGCTGAGTGGTGTGCATGGTTGGTAGGTTTAGGTTTTCTAGTATAGAAGAAAGCATACCTATAATCTTGTTTGGGTTTAACCTTTTAGGGTAAAGGTTTTATATGGTTAGGTCTGATAGTGTTTGGCTTGGGAATGTTCCGATTTTTCGGTAAGTGACACGTGTTAGGGAAGGAAGCAGCAGGCTCAGGCTGTTTTCCTAACCTAATTTTCAATCTTTTAGAAGTGTCATACAACTTAGTATAATCAGAAGTGAGTGATTCCATTCTGATTTGTGCACATCGAAGACTTTTCTTCTCTATAGAAAGTTCTTCCTTGAGTTGGTCAATAATTTTGTCTTTCTCTCCAGATGACTTGGTAATCTCGTGTAATAAGAGCTTTGTCAAAGAAAGCTCACCAGACTCACTAACATTATTTCTAACCTCAGCTAGTAGGTCGGTAAGTCTACCTATTTCACCTTTGTACTCTTTGAGTACCTTCTTAGAGGTCTGATACTTGCTATGCAGTTTCCTGTAATCAGTCATCAGGTCACTGAAGGCATCTCCTAATTGCTCAAAGGTGAAGTCATCATAAGTATCAACTACAGGTTCAGTAGGTACCTGATCGGATGCCATAAAGCATACGTTTGCAGCGTCTTCTGATTGTTCGTCTTCTGAGTCGCTGGCTTCACTTTCATGCCATATGCTGGTATTGGCATATCTCCTAGATGTTGATTTCTTCAGGTTCCCTTTTTTATACCTGTTGCTCTTCTTGCTTGATGATGAGTTTATGGGACAATCCTTCTTCATGTGTCCCTTCTTCTTGCAACCATAGCAGACAGCATCTTCTTGATACCAGTTGTTGCTGTTGTTTTCTTTGACTCTCTTCTCATGTCTCTTGAATCTTTTGAACTTTCTTGCTAGGAGTGCTTGATCTTCAGCGTCAGATCCACTGCTGTCTGAGTCACCTTCAGCAGCTTTTCTGTGCTGAGCCTTGAAAGCGATCGACTTCTCCTTTGGTGCAGGCTCTTCAAAATCTTGTAGCTCCAGTTCATGAGTGAGTAGCTTACCCATGAGTACTTCGAGGGACATAGTTGTGAGGTCGTTCCCTTCAATGATTGCAGTAGCCTTCGGAATCCAGTTCTTGGTGAGAGCTCGCAGGAGTTTACGAATCTTTTTATGGTTACTGTAATCTTTGCCTAAGGAGGACAAACGATTTACAATATCCAAGAATCTCTCGAACATTTGTGTAACTGTTTCGTTGGGCTTCATCTTGAACGTCTCATACTCTTGAGTAAGTCTACTGACTTTAGATTCTTCGACTTGAGTCGTGCCTTCATGTGTGACTTTCAAGTAGCTTCCACACTTCATTAGCCGTTGAGCAGATAGACACCCTGTTAAATTCAGTTATTTCTAAAGCACAAAAAAGAGCATTAATGGCACGTGCGTCAAGACTGGCCCTTTTCTTTTCTTCCTCTGTATATCTGCTGTGGGGTTTTTCAACTAAAACTCCATCAACATTTATACGAGGTAGCTTTTGATAGCCATCAAGAACAATGGACCATAAATTAAAGTCAAGTGATTTCAAGAAGAAACTCATCCGTGTTTCCAATAGGTATAGTTCGTACCATCAAACAGTGGGGGTCTGTTTGTGGCCTGGCCTTCACTTGTAAATTTTACAGTTGCCATGTGTTGTGCTGTGATCTATATAACAGTTAATTAAAATGAATAAATAATTGCACTGTTACCTTTACTTTACCTGTAATACCCGCTCTGATACCAATTGTAGGAACGAAATAGTAAAGCGTAATACTCTAGATGGGGGTGAATAGAGTTGGCAGCGGAATAATAGTTTATTAAAAAATGTTAGCAGCACAATCACAGAATATTAATCACAACTGAAATAAAGTAATGACAGAGTTAAGGGAGCAAACGCAAAGACAGCGATGTATACTGGTATCCCTCTGTTGAGGACTAATCCAGTCGGTAGAACTCTTGCTACCAGTTGAATCCACTATTAGAAAAATCACAAGTTTTCTTACGAAGTCCTTGCAACTTCTACAACACGAGCTTTGATACAAAGAACTCGTCCAACTTCAAATATGAAGAGGTATTCTTCAATCAAGCCTTCTGATTACAATCTCTCAGAAACTTCTAGACCGTACCGCACTGGTAAATTGACTAGAGGATTGTAATTGGCTTGGGATCTGAAATTGAAAGCTCTAGAAAACTCTTTGAAAGACTGAAAGCTTTAGATAGAGAGAAGATTGAAAGTGAATGAGTGAGTTGAAATGATCGAAATCCTTCTCTATTTATAAGAATTTCAAAGGCAGACTTCTGACAGAATTCGGACAGAATTCGGGCAGAACTCTATGAGCAAATCTCGGTCAAATCCGCAACTGCATGAGGACCAAGTTCCAAGGATTCAAAATCACACCGGCCACCAACCGAACTCTGGCCGAACTCGGTCCGAGTTCTGTCAGGGTTTAGTCAGGGTTTAGTTAGGGTTTTAAAAAGCTTTTTAGTAATTTTTGAAAACCTTTTTGAAAACCTTTTTGTAAACCCTTTTGAGAGGACATTTTAAAAACATTTTGAACTCATTTAAGGGTAGCCTATTTGCCAGTACGACTCGGTGTACAACATATTCCTAGACTCAAATAAAATAAAAAATACATTGTATAAGGAATTACAGACTCGAGTAGGCAAACAGATCTTCGGTCTTGAATTCAGTGGATAGCCATTCTTGATCATATTCAAGAGTCCGAGATGTCCCGACTAGCTTTGTATATCCAGACAAAGTTTAATCAATTATTAAAATCAGGTTTGACCATATGACCAAATGGGCCAACATCCTCGAGCCCTAGAACAGCCGTACGGATACGCGAGTAGCAGGACAGTCCACTGCGCGCGTGCGGGGCGTGTCCACGAATCCAGTATCGACACGAACTGTACTCGAATCCAGCTCAGTCAATGGGAAATCAATAAGCCATATAAAAACCTAATTTCCTATTCAAAAATATTTCAAAATCTCGATCGAAATGCCCACTGTGGCATTTCGTCGAACACTAATGAACCTTGACTGATACGTGTCTGATACAGACACATAAAGGACACGAAATGAAGCAAGTCCTATTTCTATAGTACAAGGACACCTAGGGCTTGGTGTTTATGCAAAGAAACCCTAATTTCATTGGAGGAATAGAGTTTTACCTAGGTGTGCTCTTCATAACAAAAACCCCCTTCAAAAGAGATCTCTAAAAGCCACTCAAAGTCTCTAAATTGTGTTAAACCTGAGATTTGACTCCACCAACAGTAGGAGAACAATATTTAGAATACTATGGAAGAAATCTCAATAAAAATGGAGCCTTAATGATTAAACTATGAAGAAATAAAAATGAAGGCTAACCTTATTCTTAGGAAAATGATGGAATAGTGAATGGAGGCGCAACTTCCAATAGAGATACTTTATAGGCAATAGGGGTCCTTGGCCGGCCCATGAATCTAGGGTTAGGGTTTGGAAAAACAAATCAAGGGCTCTCCTATCACCTAGTCAAATCTAGAATCTAGGTTTCACACTAGTCTAAGTTGCAACCTAGTTAGTTCTAACCAATCATGACTTAAACCCAACTAACAAATGCTAACTAAAACTCACTATGGCTAACTAGACTAGCTATAACTAATCTAGGTTAGGTCCAATCTAGGTTAGGCTAATCTAAACCACATGGAAATTAATTAATATTTAAATCACACCATTCAAATAAATCATTTTAAATTCCTAATATAATATATTAAATTCAAATAATTCAAAAAATGACAAAAATACCCTCAAACTAGAAATGTGGTACTGACAAATCTACCATCCTAAAAAAATTTCGTCCTCGAAATTGAAAGACGAAACTAACAATGAGAAGGATAGACAATCATACCTCACAGTCCAAAAAGATAAGGGTATCGCTCGCACATCTCATCCTCCCGCTCCCAGGTAGACTCTCCTGGAGAATGATGCCTCCATGCGACGCGAACCAAGGGTATCACCTGGTTTCTCAGCACCTTCTCTCGGCGATCCATAATCTCCACAGGCTGCTCTGGATAACTGAGAGTAGGCCCTACCTCAATCTCTGAATGATCGAGCACATGGCTAGGGTAAGCCACGTACCGTCTCAACTGTGATACATGGAATACGTTGTGGACAGCCACTAGTGCAGGTGGCAAGTCTAGCCTGTATGCCATGTCACCGACTCTTCCGCTGATAACGAAAGGGCCGATGAAGTACGGGCTAAGCTTTCCACCTCCACCAAAACGTATCATACCACGTGTCGGAGATATCCGCAGAAAAACCTATGTCTCCGACCTAAACACAAACAAGGTCTCAATTTAACTATGATAAATAAACATGATCAACACAACACAAACAAGCAAACCTAAATCTAATCCTACTCTAATCTGTACCTCAAACTCCAACGGCCTCCGGTGGCTATCGGCCCAGTGCCGATGTCTGTCCTGCGCCACGCGAAGTCTGTCCCTGATGAGCTTCACCTTCTCGGCTGCATCAACAACCATCTCTGGTCCCAGTAAAGCTCGCTCACCAACATCATCCTAAGATAAGGGTGTACAACACCTACGCCCGTACAGAGCCTCGAAAGGTGACATCTCAATGCTGGCCTGAAAACTGTTGTTGTAAGAAACTCTACCAAATATAGATGATCCTCACAGGAACCTCCAAAGTCCAAGACGCACGTCTGCAGCATATCCTCGAGCGTCTGAATAGTACTCTCTGACTGTCCGTCGGTCTGGGGTGGTATAAAGTACTAAACTTGAGCTGAGTGTCCAAACTAGTCTGCAGACTCCTCCAAAAATGGAAGTAAAGTGACTATTCCGATCCGAGACGATGCTGACTGGAACCCCGTGAATCCTGACTATCTGCCGCATGTACATCTCCGCAAGCCTCTCTGTAGAAGTACCAACCTTGAATGGCAAGAAGTGGGCCGATTTGGTCAACCTGTCAACGATGACCCAAATCGTGTCTTTCCCTCCTGGTGTATGCGGTAATCCAGATGCGAAATCCATAGTGATATGCTCCCACTTCCACTCGAGAATGGGCAATGGCTGCAATAATCTACCGGGCCTCTGCCTCTCTGCCTTGACCTGCTGACAGACCAAGCACCTAGCTACGAAGCGAGCTACCTTCCGCTTATCCCGTTCCACCAGACATGCTCCCTCAGATCTCGGTACATCTTGTTAGCACCAGGGTGTATAGAGTACTGAGATCTGTGGGCCTCCTACAAAACCTACTCCCTGAGATCTCCGCTGGGAACAAATAACCTGGAACCGTGCCGCAAGGTACCATCCTCTGCAAGAGAAAACTCCCCATCCACCAATCCTGCTCGAACCTGCTCTCGGAGACACCGCAGAGCAACGTCCTCAAACTGTGTCGCCTTGATCCTCTCTATCAAGTTTGACTGTATCTGAAGGCCCCATAACTGTATCTGCACTTCGGGCACGATCATCTCAATCCCAAGGCTCTCCAAGTCTGCAAGCAAGTGCCGATCCATAGTCAAGCACATGGCTGTCGGATACCTACTCAAGGCATCGGCAACCACGTTGGCCTTCCCTGGGTAATACTGAAGTAGGATGTCAAATTCCTTCATCAACTCTAGCCATCTGTGCTGCCTCATGTTGAGCTCTTTCTATGTAAACACATACTTTAAGCTCTTGTGATCTGTAAAAATGTCTACCCTCTCTCCATACAGGTAGTGCTTCCACAACTTCAGAGCAAATATCACTGCTGCCAGCTCCAGGGCGTGGGTAGGGTAGTTCTTCTTATGGGGATGTAATTGCCTGGAAGCATAGGCAATCACCTTCTCATGTTGCTGCAAGACATAACCCAGCTCTTCCCTGAAGCGTCACTATAAATAGTGAATCCTCCTGATCCTGAAGGCAATGCCAGAATCGGGGCTGTCGTAAGCCGTTTCTTCAACTCATCAAAAGCTGCCTGACACTCATCTGACCAAACATACTCAGCATCCTTCCGAGTCAACCGAGTCAACGGCTCTGCAACCCGAAAGAAATTCTGTATAAATCTCCTATAATATCCTGCCATCCCCAAGAAACTCCTGATCTCTGCCACTGAAGTCGGCGCTGTCCATGCCTCAACTGCTACGATCTTTTTGGGGTCAACTGAGATTCCATCTCCAGTCACCACATGCCCCAAAATGTTAACCCGGTCCAAGAAGAACTCACACTTGGAGAGCTTTCCATAAAGCTGCTCCTTCTGAGAGTCTCCAGCACTATCCTCAGATGCTCCTCGTGCTCCTCCTCGGTCTTCGAATACACCAAGATGTCATCGATGACTACCACCACAAACTGATCCAGGTACTGGTGGAATACCTTGTTCATTAAGTTTATAAACACTGCTGGTACATTGGTCAGCCCAAATGGCATAACCAAAAACTCAAACTGCCCGTACCGCATCCTGAAAACGGTCTTGGGAATTTCCTCCCCCTTCAACTTCACCTTGTGATAACCTGACCTCAAATCAATCTTGGAGAACACCCGAGCTCCGCTCAACAGATCAAAGAGATCATCGATCCGCGGCAGTAGGTATCTGTTCTTGATCGTCAGGTTGTTGAGTGCCCTGTAGTCAATACACATCCGTACTGACCCATCCTTCTTCGACACAAACAATACTGGTGCACCCCATGGTGACGAACTCGAACGGATGAAGCCCTTGTCCTGCAGCTCATCCACTTGCTTCTTCAACTCCACCAACTCACTGTTGTTCATTCGATAGACGTACTGAGAGATGGGTTTCGCTCCTGGAACCAAGTCTATCGAGAACTCAATGTCTCTATCTGGTGTCAATCCAGGCAACTCCTCTGGAAAAACATCCATATACTCTGCTATCAAGGGGTACAGAATCGTCTGCTCCTCAATCGAGACTCCGCAGAAAACTTCGCTGCTCTGCTCCGCCTGACATCTGGAGTACTCAAACTCTGGCTCCTCCGGCACTCTGAAGAGAACTCTACCCCCTCTACAATCAATGCTGGCATGGTGCCTGCTCAACCAATCCATACCGAGTACTATATCATAGTTCGGCAATGGCATTACGAGCAGGCTCATCTCCAACTCACGGCCTCCTAAAACAACACTCCAACCCTTACAAACATCACTCACGAGGATAATGCCACCTCCGATCGTGATCTTGTAAGTCCTAGGCAACTGATTCAGCTATGATATCATGTCTAACCGCAAATGATACTGATACAAAACTATGCGAAGCACCGAAATCGAATAATGCAAAAGCTGGACTGGAGTCGAGAAGAATCGAACCTGCGATCAGCTCTCCTATCACCTCTGTATCCTCGGCCTCCATGGCAAAAGCTCTTCCCTGCTGGCCTCCTCTGGCCTGCTGCTGGTGCTGAACGAACCTCTGCTGCTGTATCGACAGGGCTGGTCCCCTCTGCTAGCCTATTGGAGCACTGACTGCTGCTCCCTGAGCTACTCGTCCCATGCGATACTCTCTCATCTGGTGGTCTGCTGAACCACACACTAGGCACTGGCCTAGCCTCTTCCGACACTCATTGGAGACATGCCTGGGCTTCTTGCAGTAAGCACAAGTAATAATCTGTCTCTGGCCCTGCTGCTGCTGTCTCGGCTGCTGCTGCTGTCTCTACTGGAACGACTGCGGCTGGAACTGCCTTGGCTGCTGGTGCTGAAAGTGAGGCCTCTTGGCCTGGCCTCTACTGCTGCTGCCCCCAACAGTGTCTCGCCCCCTCTTGAGCCTCAGCTCAAGATCGTTCTCACCCAATAAAGCTCCCGTCAAAATCTCCTCGAAAGTGGCATCCCTGTTGCCCTTGGTCAAGGACTTGACTTCTTTGACCAGACCCTTTCGGAAGCTCTGGGCCTTCGTCGTCTCGTTTAAGCCCTCTACGAATCTGTCGAGGTGGCCGAACTCCCCAGCGTACTCCACTACTGACAGGCTCCCCTGAACTAAGCTCTCAAACTACGACTCCAAGGCTCGGAGCGCTGCATCTGAAAAGAACTTCTTTTTGAAGAAACCCTTGAACTCCGCCCAGGTCTGTCCAGCTACCCCCACCCTGGGGTCTGACTGATACCAGGTGCGAGCAAAATCTCGTATCCGGCTAGCTGCTGCCTCTATCTGGATATCTACCGGTATCTGGGCCAGGCGAAAGATCTCCTCTATATGCTCGATCCACTCGTCAGCATATAAAATCCCCTTCTGTCCCCAGGAAGTCTCTGGGGTTCATCTTCCGAAACTGCTTAATCCCAGGTGTCCTCGGCTGCTGGACTGCTGGTTGAGCTGTAACTGTCGTAAGGGACAACTCTATGCTCCTAGCCTACCGGGTCTGCTGTACCTCCATGAACTGCTGAAAGTAGGTGAACATCTGTGCCGCATCCACGTATCCTGTAGGCGGCGTATGCTGGAAAGGCACCTCTGGGATGACTGGGTCCTTTCTCCGAGCTGGTGGAGGCATACCCCCTGCTGCTGCTGAAGTCCCAATACGAGCATAGGTGGCAGAAGCTGCAGCCTCCTGACCCTGCTGAAGTGGCTGAGAGGTAGCAGTCCCATCTATATTATCCCCATGAATGGTACGCTATGACCGCGTCTCCACCATCCTGAAGACAGATCAAACAAGGGTATCAATTTTGAGAAAGAAGCGATTAACAAAGGAGGACAGCTAAAATTCAAAAGAAATCAATTGACAGTAAGGATTTAGATGGCAGAAATAAAGTTTTTCCTAATATGATTGATTACCTTGAAAACTAATATCCTATATCCTCCTGTAGGCTGTAATGATACTCTGGTTTGAATACCACAACACTTCCAGTCTAGACCTGCATGGGACCACCACTAAAAACGTGTCACAACCCGCACCCTAGATTAAGGGCATGAGAAGTGGGTACGTCCAGCCTACACCGCAGTGTCGGCGGTAGAACGCTGTCCTAGGTCACAACATCTAACAATATAATGCTAAGCAGTTTATACTCCCCGAATGGGGGTGACATAGCAGAATGTAAACTCAATCACAACTAAGAAAGAAGAAGCACGATATGATATAGAACTCAAATAAAATACGGATGATCAGAAGCGTCTAAGTGTCTAAGATAACAACTCAACAACATCTAGAAATACAAGTCTCAACTACAGAGTATGAAAGTATATATACAATCCAAATCTTAAATGACAGAAATAGTAAAACCTAGACTAGGGAGCCTCAGTCTCTATAGCTAGTGGATCCGGCTGGGAATCCGGATCACAGGTATCATCTAGAGCTGTCCCATAGAAAGTGTCAACACCAGCCTCATCCTCGTCCTCTGTAAACATTCAACGGTGCCCAATCAAGACGGAGCGAGCACAATACATCTCAACAGTTCATAGCAGGTTAGAAAATATAATCATACAGTAAAGTAAGATACTGGAAACTGAAAGAAAGTACAGAATGTAAACAGAGAGAGAACTGTAATATAAATATCTACTGTAAATAGAGAACTAAAAGTGGCTAGTGAGGCAGAGTACAATATAGACATGTAAATGGTATATGACGATTCTGATGCTACACTACGGAAGGATTCTGATGCTATACTGCTTGGATATTATTTACATATCCACTTCTACTCCCCCGTACCCCCAATCAATACACAAGGATCCAGCCACGTTATGTTATGATTCATGTAATGGCCCCCAAAGGGTGGTACATGATAGTCCCATAAATGGAGATTCAAGGAAAGCCCATAAATAGGGGGATTCAAGAAAGACTATGTGATCATGAGAGTACATATCACAAGTGATTCAATGAACCATAAAGCATAGTGATATACCATGGAAGTGAAACGCACAGAACTTGTAGTATCCGATGCTACCTGAGGGGATAACATCTCAAGAAGGGATCCATATAGTACTAATCCGTGTGACCAATGTGACAGTATCAAGTAAAGTAATTTAAAGCAGGAGAATAATTCTAACAGGATATAAAATGATCAGAGAATGTACTCGTCTGTATCCTGAGTATCTGAAGAATATCTACTATCCGAGGAGTGGTGTCTGTCTCCTATAGAACAGTACAAGTCACTATAAGTCTAAAATGATAACAAGATACAATTCAATGTATTCTACATGAATCTAGGTCAATCTAGACCAAAGTCAACTCTTGGTCAACTCTGGTCAACCCTAGAAGTCAACTAGGTCAGCTAGGTCAAACAAGTCTATTCTAGGTCTAATCAAGACTAAACAAGTCTAACTAACTCTATACTAGGCAAACAGACACACCCATAGGCCATGAGTCCTAGGCCATAGGCTATATCATGCCCAAATCAAACCACAATCATATATACACATAACAATATATATATCTAATATATATTATACACTCATTAACATATAGGCTACCTATATGTACATCCTACATATATATATATATATATATATATATACATGTACATATGTACATGTACATATGTACATACACCTACATATAGAGAATAGGAAAGTGCAATGTGCTCATGTGTTCAAGTGTGTGTGTGTGAGAATACAAGAGAGTGTCACTTAGAGTGTGAGATAGACATGTGTGTGTTAGTGAGACATGAGAGTATGTGTGAGAAGACAGGGCAATACAAAGCAGGGTATAATACTCAGAAAAATAGTGTTAGGCAATGTGAATAGATACTTGTGTGTGTGTGTGACATGAGATACCTGTGTGTTAGGGTAATTGGGAAAGTGTGTGTTAACAGGAAAATAGAAAATTGTAACCTGTGTACAGTGATCAGTGAAGTGATATATTGATATAAATTGTGTGTACAGTGACTAACAACAGTGTACTGGGAAAATAGTAAACTACTCTAGTGAAATCTGGAAAGAAACAGTGAATACAAAACCTGGAAATAGTTAGTGTGTATTGGTTCATGACAGTGAACCAGTCATTGAAATTAATTAACAAATTTCCTAGCATTTAATCAATCTAAACTTCAAAATCAGTGTGACAGCTAACAATGTGTAAGAGTGTTAACCTGGAAACCAGGGTAGTCTTCATGTATCAATAGAATATCAGTGAAGTGTAATCTGGAAATCACATGACAGTGAATAGAGAATCACATCTCAGGTAATAGGAAATGAATAACAGTTGACAGTTTACATGTACTCTAAATCTCAGTTAACTAGATAGCCAATCCCCCATTCGAATTCAACCATGAAAACAACTAATTAAGGATCATTCGATTTCAGTTCAGTTTAAAGAAGAGAAGGAAACTAGTTCTCAGGTTTGTGAGTTCAAACCAAATGACAGTTAACCATTAAAATCGAAATCAGTTGACACACATTGAAACCCAACTCAATGCCAAATCCCATTTCCAAACCATAAAGTCTAATTCGAATATGACATTGAATTAAACATGAACAAAAAATTAAATGGGAATCATTGATAATTGAAACAATCAATTTAAACAGAATTAGAATTGGAGTAACAGTTTTAGGAAGACTGAAAATAAGGTATCAGTCAATAAGTATCAATAATTTATATTAGAACCCCAACTCAACATCGATTATTCCATTTAGTGATCAAAGACCTATCCTAGTACGTAAAATCAACTTAACAGAGATTAGAAACCATGTTTAGGATATAAGCAATTTACTCTAGCTAACAACATTTTTAATCATTAAGAAACAAGGAAAAGAAGAACAGTAGTACTCTCACTGATACTTTGAGTATCAGTCGATTGGGCATTTCCAATCCACATTCAAATTAACAATTCATAATAAAACCTAGGTAGGTAATTAATGGTGGATATTAGTGTGTGTCATACTAACAAAATGGTGTCCAAAAATAGGACACAACGTGTCCAAACACACACAAAAACTCAATGCACACAGACTGGGTTCAGTCGACAGTTTCTGTGTCCAGTGCGGGTCGACTCCTACACTCGACACGAGCTAACAGGACACGTGGTATTGGGGGTGTCATGTCAGACATTGCCCCAAGGCCTGTGTCAAAGGACACGTGTCCTCGAGCCCTAGAACAGCCGTACGGACACGCGAGTAGCAGGACAGTCCACTGCGCACATGCGGGGCGTGTCCACGAATCCAGTATCGACACGAACTGGACTCGAATCCATCTCAGTCAATTGGAAATCAATAAGCCATATAAAAAACTAATTTTCTATTCAAAAACATTTCAAAATCTCGATTGAAATGCCCACTGTGGCATTTCGTCGAACACTAATGAACCTAGACTGATACGTGTCTGATACAGACACGTAAAGGACACAAAATGATGCAAATCCTATTCCTACAGTACAAGGACACCTAGGGCTTGGTTTTTATGCAAAGAAACCCTAATTTCATTAGAGGAATAGAGTTTTACCTAGGTGTGCTCTTTACAACAAAAACCCCCTTCAAAAGAGATCTCCAAAAGCCACTCAAAGTCTCCAAATTGTGTCAAACCTGAGATTTGACTCCACCAACAGTAGGAGAACAACATTTAGAATACTATGGAAGAAATCTCAATAAAAATGGAGCACTAATGATTAAACTTTGAAGAAATAAAAATGAAGGCTAACCTTGTTCTTAGGAAAATGATGGAATAGTGAAAGGAGGCACAAATTCCAATAGAGATACTTTATAGGCAAGGGCGGTCCTTGGCCGGCCCATAAATCTAGGTTTAGGGTTTGGGAAAATAAATCAAGGGCTCTCCTATCACCTAGTCAAATCAAGGGTCTAGAATCTAGGTTTCACACTAGTCTAAGTTGCAACCTAGTTAGTTCTAACCAATCATGACTTAAACCCAACTAACAAATGCTAACTAAAACTCACTATGGCTAACTAGACTAGCTATGACTAATCTAGGTTAGGTCCAATCTAGGTTAGGCTAATCTAAACCACATGGAAATTAATTAATATTTAAATCACACCATTCAAGTAAATCATTTTAAATTCATAATATAATATATTAAATTCAAATAATTCAAAAAATGACAAAAATATCCTCAAACTAGAAATGTGGTCGTGACACTACTAAATGTACTTTATTGCTGTGACTGAACCATTCTGATCTAGTTTATTTCGGAACACGCACTTGATACCAATAATCGGGTGATCAATAGGTCTAGGAACGAGTTCCCAAACTTGATTCTGCTCAAATTGGTTGAGTTTCTCTTGCATAGCAGAAATCCAAAATTCATTATTGAAAGCTTCTAAAACATTTTTAGGTTCAATTTTGGAAATAAATGCAACATTAGCTATTACTAAATCTCTTGTGCTTGAGCGAGTACTTACACCTATTGATACGTCACCTATTATTAGTTCTTCTGTATGGTCTGGCATAAATCGTATTCATTTTGGCAGACTTTCCAGATAGGATATAGGTGGTGTATCTTCTGGTATTCTGTTGGAGGGATTTTTCTCTTCTTCATTGTCACTATCGTCATTGCGTTGACGGTTCAGCTCATCGAATTTTATGTTTATTGACTCTTTAACAACTAGTAACCTCTTATTGAATACTCTATAGCCCTTACTTTTTGCAGCATATCCCAAAAATATGCCCTTATCAGCTTTTTCATCAAACTTTCTCATGTTGTCTTTTGTATTTAAAATAAAACATCTACAACCAAAGACCTTAAAATAGCTGATGTTAGGAGTTCTATTAAACCATAATTCATGAGGAGCATTTTTAGAGACGGGTCTAATTAGAACTCTATTTAAAATATGGCATGCTGTACAGATAGCTTCTGTCCAAGAATACTTTGGAAGATTATACTGGTTAAGCATAACTTTAGCCATATCGCACAGAGTTCTATTCTTCCTCTCTACAACGCCATTCTGTTGAGGAGTTCTATGGCAAAAGAATTCATGAGATAACCCATTCGAATCACAAAATGATTTAAACTCGTGGTTTTCAAATTATCTTCCATGATCACTTCGTATCCAAGTAATCATAAATCCTTTCTCATTTTGCACCTTTTTACAAAAAGATTCAAATTCAGAAAAGGCCTCATTCTTATTTGTAAGAAAATAAACCCAAGTATATCGTGAATAGTCATCGACTATCACGCAAGCATATAGCTTACTGCCAAGGCCGGCGACTCTACTTGGTACAAATAAGTCTATATGAAGTAATTACAAGGGTCTAAAGATACTTACAGCATTTATTGATTTAAAAGATGATCTAGATGCCTTGTTCTTTTCACATTCGGCACAGACCATGTATTTCTTTAAAGTTATTTCAGGTAAGCCTCTTACCAGTTTCTTGGTGGATAATCTTGCAATGGTGTCTATGTTTACAAGTCCAAGACGCATATGCCATATCCAATGTAAAACCCCAAATTTTTTTAAAAGATTTATTTATTATTCTATAAATGCTTGAATAATTATTTGGAATTATTTTGATATTATTCATAAATACAGTCTTAGTCATATTTAAATTTTGCGTGCACATTGATTAGACACTGTGGCACGACAAGTGGTACCGTGTGCCCTGACTAGCGTATTAGCCGTACCCACCCCCCCAAATTTATTTGTTGTTATATTCGTTTAATTAATATATATTTTGTAATTGTTTATATTTTTCTTTTTATCTTTATTTATTTATTTTGGACATAATTGGAAATTTAATTTTGTTTAAAAATATTAAGGTTTCAACACTTAGTAAGTTTTTTTTATATATAGAGTAAATAAATGCTACTAAGGAATTTTAGGAATATATATTTATATATATATATATATATATATATATATATATATATATATATATATATATATATATATATATATATATATATATATATATATATATATATATATATATATATATATATATATATATATATATAATATATATATATATATATATATATATATATATATATATATATAATATATATATATATATATATATATAATATATATATATATATATATATATATAATACATATATAAAAAATATATATATTATATATATATATAGTATATATACTATAATATATATATATATATATATATATCTATACAAATATATATATATATATATATATATATATATATATATATATATATATATATATATATATATATATATATATATTATATATATATATATATATATATATATATATATATATAATATATATAGAAATATATAAAATATATATATATATATATATATATATATATATATATATATATATATATATATATATATATATATATATATATATATATATATATATATAGGGGCTGAATGCCGAAGCCTGCACAAGTAAGTGCGCTAACGCGACAAAGGGACAGAAAGCGAAAAGTGCGATACGCGCGCACAAAAGGGAGGGAAGGGCGGCCTAAGCCAGGGCCTCCCAGAACGAGTTTGAGACGTGAGAGCAGCACCTCCTCCCTTTGAAGCATTGTCTGATGACCTCGCTGTACAGCTGAGGAGTGGGAGTTGGCGCCCTTCATGTCGGAATTTGTTCCTGTTTTTCCAAAGAACCCAAATACCAGCGGCTGCTACGATCTGATGCCCGTAGGATCGGCTCCAGAAGTCTAGGAGATCGTAGAAGACCCCGGTCGGTTGACCCATACTAAGACTATGGTGAAGCTTGGACCATATGCCTGCTGCCAGATCCCCCAAAAGAAGGACGTGCTCAGCGGATTTTGTCTTATGCTCCTCGCAGCAGTGGCATCTGGAAGCGAGGCTGAATCCCAATGATCCGATGATGTCGTCCGTCGGGATCTTACGGCAAAAAGCACGCCAGATGAGGATAGACCATTTGATGGGAATACATGCCTGCCAAAATTTAGCATAGACGATATTTGGCACCCCGCTACCTTTGGCTACAATTCTGGCGAAAGCCAAAGTGAATGTCCCAATCGGGTTAGGGGACCATCTCTAAGAGTCGGACGTGTCGGTAATCCGCAGATTCGCAGCAAGTAGACTGGTAGCCGCATGTTGGCCAAGCCAATCTCTGACCTTCCTCCAATTCCATCCGGAACTGCCCTCCCATAGGTCTCTAATGGCGCACCCCTGCGGAGTAAGAATGTTGGGATTAATGATATCTTCTCCTAACCACCGCTCCAACAGGCCGGGGAGCGGACGTTACCCAATTGGAGACGAATAAGAGGTTCAGCAGTGATACGGCCCCAGGTTATGCGACGCCACGTTAGCAAGAACCTGTTGTTAGTGCTAGCCTCCGACAGATGGGAGAATCTAGAGTCCCTAGCTCTCATGAACTTCGTCCATAAGGAGGTCTCGGTGCACAACTTCCACCATAACTTAAAAGAGCAGGCGTCCACGATGTGGGCAAGTCTGCAGAAGTCCAGACCACCTTCTCCAGTGGGTTTGGCCATCGCCTCCCAACCGGCCCAGTGATGTTTGTCTTTGCCGTCACTATGTCCCCAAAAGAACTTGGCGAAGAGGGATTCAAGAGAGTGGAGCACCTTCATGGGAGGAGCAGACGGCCAGAATGTACATCGGGATGGACGATAGCACGTGTTTGATGAGGATCGTTTTACCTCCTGGTGATAAGGTTGCGTTGTGCCATCCAGCGATGAGTTTGTGGATCTTGTCTGCTAGGTGGTCGTATATTCCGGAGCTGGCCTTACCGTACACCAGTGGGCACCCGAGGTAAAGGAAGGGGGTAGGCCGTATTGAAGAAGGTCATGTTGGCGAGCAGGGTAGATCAGGTTCTGTCAGCTTTGTGATGAGTGTAGATGACACTCTTGTTGTTATTGACACGCTGACCAGAGCAGTTGGTGTATCTGGCGATCGTACTCAAGACGACCTCGATCGATCCGCTATCTCCAGAGGAGAAGATAAGGATATCGTCAGCGTAGGCTAGGTAAGTGATAAGTGGGCATTCGGTGGTGGTGTGGAAGTGGTTGAAACTGACAATATTGGGCATGCTATTGAGGCTTCTGCTGAGGGCTTCAGCCGCGATTATGAAAATGGTGGAAGAGAGCGGATCCCCCTATCTAACCCCGCGAGTTGAACGAAACAATCCAGCTGCCTGGCCGTTAATGACGGTGGAAAACCATGCATTGTTGATTGATCTGAAGACGATGTCAATCCATGTTTCGGAGAAGCCAAAGGTCATGAATACCCAGATCATGAATTGCCAGTCCAAGGGATCGTATGCTTTTTTTATGTCGAGTTTGATAGCCATGTTCCTCCCCCTCGACGGGAACTTCATGAACGTGATCATCTCTTGGGCAAGAAGGATGTTGTCTGTTATATTGCGGCCTTTCACAAACCTGCTTTGCTCTTCAGAAATGATATTGGAGAGAAGATCGGACATCCGATTGGCGACAATCTTAGATATGATCTTGTTGGTAAAGGTGCAGAGACTGATCGGACGGAAGTCCTTAAAGGTTTTCGGATTGTCTTTCTTGGGGATAAGGATGATGTTGGCACAGGAAATCGAATTAGGGTATCTGGCCCCTTGGAAAAAGGCAATAGTGGCTTCGACTAAGTCTGTTTTAAAGGTGTCCCAGCAAGGTCTGAAGAAGACACCATTGAACCCGTCCGATCCCAGAGCACTATGCTCATTAATAGACCAGACCGCAGCTTTGACCTCCTCCTCGGAAGTGGTGACCAGCAGGGTCTCGTTGTCATTATCGCTAATAAGCGAAGGGATAACCGACAATAGCGTCACGTCTTTACCGACCCGCTCTTTGGTGAATAGGCTCGAGTAGAAGTTCCCGACCACGGTCTGAATTCGGGCCTGGTCATCGACTACGTTGCCATTGTCGTCGAGAATCCAGTGTAATTTTAATTTGTTCGTGCGCCCTTTTACGCACGCATGAAAGAACCTGGAATTACGGTCACCGTCGGTGTCCCAGGTCAATCTAGATTTTTGCTTCCGGAATTCATTCTCCACTCTCAGCCTAAATTTAAAAAGAGCTCTAGCGAGGTTTAGGGATGCACGGGTCTCCGGGGAGTTGTTAAGGGCAAATGTGGACTCCGCACGGGTGACGTCGTCCGCCACTCGTATAGCCTAGAAGATGTCATCGTATGCCTCTTTGCTCCAAGATGATAGGGCCTTTCGAGTTGATTTAAGCTTAGACGCCATCCGGGTCATAGGGTCAATGGCCGAGACAGAATTCCATGTCGAAGCGATGGTGTTCTGGAATTGTGGGTGATGGCGCCAAAAGTTGAGGAAGCGAAAAGCTTTCTTGTTGCCGGAGTGATTGTTGCTGATCTGAACTAGAAGAGGGGAGTGATCCGATTCTGTGGAGTTGAGATGAGAGAGATTAGTGATCAGGCCCATGTCAAGCCAACCATCGTTGATCATCGCTCGATCTAAGCGGAAGTACTGTCGTCGGTGACCTTCTTGCATGTTGCACCAGGTGAATGCACTGCCGAGGAAGGGGATTGGGGTAAGGTTCCCGTGAAAGGTAAAGTTGTTGAAATTATCCATTGCTGGCTTGGAAGGAGGACAGCCACCGGACTTCTCCTTGTTACAAGGCACCATATTGAAATTGCCGATGCAAAGCCACGGAAGCTCCTACGGATGAATCCTCAGAAGGTCAGCCCAGAGCAATCTGTGCTCAGGGATGTCGCAACTGCCATGGACAGCGAAGATGACGGAACGGGACTTGAGGGCCGGGTGTTCAACCCAACAAGTGAGAGCCCTGGGAGAGTCATGGATGATGCCAAATTGGAAGTTTTGAGCAAGAAAAAGCCAGATGTCCTTGCTACCTGCGATGGCATGCAGGAAACCTAACTTGAGTTGGGTGGCTTTAAGTCTGTTTTGAGGGATTTTAGGTTCGATAATGATTAAGAGATCTATGCGATAAGTCTTCTTGAAGCTGAGAATTCTGTTCATCGTCGATTTGCTGTCGAGCCCCCTCACATTCCAGGAGGTGATGTTAAGCATCGGTTGGAGAAATGGGATAGGGTTGGTTGTGCTTCGTGGCGGACCTGGTAGTCCTTGCCATCATCAGCTTTTGGTTGTTTTTGTTCTTCTTGGATGAGGTTTTTTTTGGTTAGGACGTTGATGGGTCCGTTGCTTCCTGACTCATTGTTTGACCGACCTTGATCGCTGCTTCCATCAACGTCAGCGTTGGTGATAGGTGAGTCATTGTCCTGATCTTCCAGGGCGCATACGGGGTTGCCACGGTACAGAAACCTTGCTTCCTTGGCTTGCCAAAATCTGTCGGTTAAGATGTGGCTGAGAGTGGTTTGAGCGTCCTTTGGAGAATTAGAAGGATGTCGAGTGGGCTCTGGGTCTACCTGAAGAGCCGCGAACTGCTCTGAGCGGCTCACCGATGAGTCCTCTCCAGGTTGTTGAGATCGGTTGACGGGTGGTTGGGTGGAGTGGGAGGCCTCGTGGGAGAGTGGTGTGGTGATCTCAGGTTGGCTGGGGGGTTGGAAGATGAGGGTGTTATCAAGGATTGGGTGATGTGTGAGGCCGCTGAGCTTGGGGGAGTCTAGTTGGCCGGTGGTGGTGAGGGGGGCTCACTGTAGTCATCGTGTGCGTCATCGGAAGGGGTGCCTGAGAGGAGTTCGAACGAATTGTGGAGAGCGAGTGTGGAGGGACTGGAAGGGACGATAGCACGGCTGGTTGTTACGGTTGTCTGAGGGTGAGAGTGTGTCTGACCTTCGAACTGTGGGAGGGGGTCGGGATTTGATTTGTGGATGATAATGGTGGGGTCTTTTTGAGCAGTGGGCGCGCGTGGGGTGCGCATAATTTTCTTCTTTAGTTCGGGGTGTGCACGAAAGCAGTACTGAATTAGGTGACCGCTCATCTGACAGTGTTTGCAGAAGATGATGTTGTTGTCGTAAACCAGCTGCTATCTGTGAGATGTATCCCCGAGCTCGATCTCTATGAGTTTGGGGGGGTCGTTCGCAAGGTCTGACTCCACACATATCTTCGCATAGTTGTACTTGGAGAGGTTGCGAGTTTCTTCCGCAATGGCTACCAGGGTCCCGAAGGAGCTGGCAATCCGTTTGAGGGCGGCTGCGGGGAAGCAGACCAGGGGGAGGTTGGGAAGGGTGACCCAGGTTGAAATGATTGTTGAATCAATTTTTGGGTTGAATTCGAGGGTCCATTTGACCACTTTAGCGATCTGCGTTCCCATTCAGGATGTGCCCTTTGCCCGGGCTATCGCGTAGTCCAAGTCTGATGATAGGTGTAGGAGCATATATTTGGGGTCGAGTGGAGCTACCCGGAAGCCTGTGAAGAGGCCCCACTTAGCGACCACTGTCGAGGATATGGAGATCTTGGGGCAACCAGAACCGAATTTGAGCACGAACGACTTGGAAAAGGTGGAGGATAGTGAAGAGATCTCCAACATGGCGAAGGAGACCCGGATGGGATCGCCGTCAGATGGAGGAGGGAAGTCTAAGTCCGGAAGTTGGATCTCTACCGTCGCCGATGGAGGTCGCTGCCCCCGATAAGGCCTTAATGCCTCAACGTAGGAGACGTCGGGAGGGGCCACAGAATGAGGGAGGGGGGAGGGATGAATGACACTACCATCGGGCCCAGGAGGATTTGTGATCTACAGCGACGCATCCGGAAAGGAATTAGGATGTGTATTGATGCAGCACGGTCGGGTAGTAGCATATGCATCGTGACAGTTGAGAGTGCATGGGAAGAATTATCCGACCCACGTTCTAGAGCTCGCAGCGGTTATCTTTGCTTTGAAGCTATGGAGACACTACTTGTACGGCGAGAAGGTTGATATTTACACTGATCATAAGAGCCTCAAGTACGTGTTCACACAAAAGGAGTTGAATATGCGACAGCGTCGTTGGTTGGAGTTGATGAAGGATTATGAGATCCAGCTTCATTATCATCCGGACAAGGCTAATGTTGTGGCAGACGCATTGAGCCGTAAGCCCATAGCACACTTTTTGACTACACAGAAGGAATTGATTAGAGACTTGGAGCAGCTTGGTATTGAGGTAGTATTGCCCGGAGTAGACGGCGTATTAGCCAACCTTCAAGTACAATCATCACTGGTAGAGCGCATCAAGGCAGCATTGCCTAATGATGCTAGATTTCGACGGCTGAAAGAGAGGACCGAAGCAGGAGAGTAGACAGGTTTGAGGATCCACTCAGATGGGACACTGCAATGTGGTGATCGCATTTATGTACCCAATGGAGATCTACGGCAAGAGTTGATGGCAGAAGCTCATAGTTCGACTTACTCTATTCATCCCGGAGGGACCAAGATGTATCGTGACTTACGACAGTATTATTGGTGGCATAGAATGAAGCAGGAGATAGCTCATTTCGTTGCTAAGTGCTTGGTATGCCAACAAGTTAAGGCGGAGCACCAGAGGACGGCCGGATTATTGCAGCCGCTACCCATTCTCGAGTGGAAGTGGGAGCACATTGCTATGGATTTCGTTATGGGTTTTCCTCAGAGTCCTAGAGGACGTGACGCAGTATGGGTGATTGTTGATAGACTTACGAAGTCAGCACATTTTTTAGCTTTTAGAGTGGGCCAGTCGACAGAGGTATTGGCAGAGATATATATGGAGCAAATTATAAGAATGCATGGTGTGCATGTTAGTATTGTGTCGGACCGTGACTCGAGATTTACCTTGCACTTTTGGAGGAGCATACAAGAGTGTTTGGGCACTCGATTGAAGTTTAGCACTCCATACCATCCACAGACAGACGGCCAGTCGGAGCGTACCATTCAGACGCAAGAAGATATGTTGAGAGCATGCATGCTTGATTTTGGCGGTTCGTAGAAGGACCATCTTCATCTTGTCGAATTTTCCTACAACAATAGCTATCAAGCGAGTATTCAAATGGCTCCGTTTGAAGCATTGTATGGTAGGAAGTGTCGATCTTCTGTTTGTTGGAGCGACATAGGAGAGCGACAGCTATTGGGTCCCAAGTTGGTCTTGAGCACAGTGGAGACAGTGAAGAAGATTCAGAACCACCTGCGAGCAGCGCAGGATCGTCAGAAGCAGTGGGCAGATAATCGTCGTCGACCCTTGGAGTTCAAAGAGGGTGACCATGTGTTCTTGAAGATATCCCCCACTAGAGGCACGATTCGATTCGGAGGACGTGGCAAGCTGAGTCCAAGGTACATCAGGCCTTTCGATGTCTTGGAACGTATTGGAGAGGTTGCATATAGATTGGCCTTGCCACCGTCGCTAGAGGGAGTGCATGACGTATTCTATGTATCTCAGCTGAGGAGGTACGTGGTGGACAGCAATCATGTGCTTGATCACTCCGAGATCGCAGTTGGACCAAGTTTGTCGTATGAAGAGCAACCAGTAGGCATCCTCGATCGCCGAGTGAAGGTGTTGCGGAATCAATCTATTCCATTGGTTCGCGTGGCATGGAAGCATCATTCACCAGGGGAGTCTACTTGGGAGCGCGAGGACGACATCCGAAATTGCTACCCGCAGTTGTTCGAAGGCGAAGGTATGTCTTGCAATTATATTTTCATGCATTGCATTTGATCCCCCGACCTTAGTTTAATTTCGAGGACGAAATTTTTTTTAAGTTGGGTAGGATGTAAACCCCCAATATTTTCTAATTATTTTAGTATTTTAAGAATGAATTTTTCGATATTATTTGGAGTTAATATGGTAATTGATATTTGTAGTTATGGATATATATTGTCCTTGATATATTTTTTAATTATTAATATATATAGTCTTCGATTATTAAAAAATATATTTTGTTATGTATTTAAGATTATAGGATTTTTATAATTTTATTCATATATATATATATATATATATATATATATATATATATATATATTAGTTAAAAGTAGATATCGCTCCCCAGGCGATCCTGAAACCCTAATCCTCGTTTCTCCATCGACTCCGGCGTGGCCATCGGCCAGGCCGGCGTCCATCCCTGTAGGTGGCTGGACCATTTGGCCGCCACCGATCCTTCCTGTTTTGTTTCTTTTGGTGTGGTTTCATGGCAAAGTCTTTCGCGGAAGTGGAGGGAGGCCAACCTTCGGTGGCTCCCGTTCTTCCCCCGAGAATCATATCATCTTTTAAAGGAGCTCCTTCGATTTCTTTCTCGGAGGATGAGGAACAATCATTGATTGATCCTCTCAAGTTTGCTTTAGTTGGTAAGTTTTCACATTCCCGGCCGCCTATCGAATTAATTCGTAAGGCACTTACGGGTTTTGAGTTCAATGGATCTATCAAAGCAGGTTTGATTGATGGTAAACATATTCTCATCCATCCTTCCAACGAAGAAGACTATCTTCGTCTTCGTTCAAAAGACATTTGGTATATTGCTCGGGCTCCTATGAGACTTTTTAAATGGGATCCGGACTTTTCCCCCTCATATGAATCTTCTATCATGCCTATGTGGGTTGGCCTTCCAAACCTTCCCCATCATCTCTACAACAAAGATGCATTATTTGCGATCACTTCTGCTATCGGAACACCTTTAAAGATTGATAAAGCAACAGCGGATCTATCTCGTCCAAGCATGGCCAGGATTTTTGTTGAAGTAGATGCGTCCAAAACTCTACAACAAAGGATCCGAATAAATTTGCCTAGGGGACGAAGTTTCTGGCAAACTGTTGATTATGAATCATCTCCTCTTTATTGCTCACATTATAAGCATCAAGGGCATATGGTGGAATCGTGTAAAGTGAAGCTAAAAATTAAAGAACGAGGTAAGGAGCCACAAGTGGTAGCAGCATAAGCCGATCCACAACCGAGTCATGCTGCCAACACTCAGTGTGAAGAGGAAACTACAGAGATAATCCATGAGAACTTGGAACAGGCTGCCACCACGATGGAGCAGGATATTTTATTACACAGTCGTATTAATGAGGCTGCATCACCCACAATTAATGCTGATCAAGAGAAGCAAGTTAATGATGATCAAGAGGAGCAAGTGGCGGCGCAGCAGGATCCATGCAATGAACAGTTGCCGCTGCAGGATGTTACAGTGGAGACTGACGCACAAGATTCGACGGGTGAGGGGACAGAGGCTGATGGCAAGGTGACACAGGAGGCTATTGCTCAATTAGAAGAAGGGGAAATAAATCCAAAGACAATTTCTTGGGCGGATGAAGCTGACAATACAGCGAATGGAGTCTCTAATACAACAAAGAAGACCAGACAAAAGAAGGCGCCTGAGCCAACCGATCGATGCACAAGATCTTCGGGGAAACTTACATCAACTGGTACCTCCTCCTCCTCCCTTAATGTTTAACACCCTCCTATGGAATGTGCGGAGGATTGCGGGAAAGTCAACTCTCAAAAGAATCAAAAGTCTCTGTAGACTTCATAAAGTCCAACTCCTGGTGGTCATTGAGCCGAAGGTTTCTAATAACCAGCTTCTTAATTTCCAATTAAAGATGGGTTTTGCTGCTGCTTTGGCTAATGATCGAGGAAATATCTGGGTTTTCTCCAAACAAGCTTGTTCTATGGTCTTGCTTGACTCCTTTGAACAGGCATTAACCATTTCTATTCGCAATGACATCCTTCCAACGGAAGTTATGTTCTCTTTCGTTCACGGCCATGGTAAGAAGGAGGGTAGGAGAGAGTTGTGGAGCAGGCTATTAGAGATTCAGCATCGTCATCGACTGCCATGGGCAGTGGGGGGTGATTTCAATGCTGTTTGTCACTCTGAGGAGAAAGTAGGCGGTTTGCCAGCTTGTCCAGTTTCTATGCAAGAGTTTATGAATTTTCAGATGGCGGCAGGAATTACTGACATTCCTTTCAAAGGCAGTAGTTTCACTTGGCTCAAATCTACGGAGGAAGATAGACAGGCTTCGAGATTGGATAGAGTCCTGTTTGACAATGATTGGCTCAGGTTCGCTCCTGCGTCTATTGTCGAACACTTGAGCCGTACAGAGTCTGATCATGCTCCATTGTTGCTCTCATTGAGAAACTCCCAGGCTAGAGGCCCTAAGCATTTTCGTTTTCTCTCTTTTTGGACTAAACATGAAGAATTTCATACTATTGTTAAATCGGCCTGGACATCAGTTTCACATCCAAATGGCCTTACTCAACTAGGTATGAGGATGACTGTGTGTCGAAAGGCATTGTCCAATTGGAGTCATCGAACGTTTGGTAATATTTTTCAGGAGGTCAAAAAGGCGGAGGACAGTGTTCTAGCTGCAGCTCTAGCGAACAAGGTGGCTCTTCATCACTCTATGGCCACTCAAGCGGAGGTTGACTATCGAAGAAGATTACTGGAAACAAAAAGCTTGGTTGAAATGGGATATGGAGGGGGATAAGAACACATCATATTTTCACGAATGTGTTAACAGCAAGCATAGAAAACTTCGTATTCATTCTCTCCTTGGGGACGATGGTGTGGCTAAAGACTCATTATCGGACATCCAAGATATTGTTAATGGATACTACGAGCAACTGTATAAGGCTGAGGACACTTTACATGATGAGGGTCTTCTGCAGGCAATTCCGAAGCTGGTTACGCTGGAGGAAAATACTAGCCTTACTGCTGTCCCAACTCTGGACGAGTTACTTGATGTGGTTCGTAGCTTGGATCCTAATTCAGCAACTGGTCCAGACGGGTATACTTCTCTCTTTTTCTTCACATGTTGGGATACTGTTGCACAGGATGTTCTTCTTGCTACTTCTTTATTCATGTCGGGTTTTCATCTCACTAAATCTATTACTTCTACTTCAATTGTTCTAATCCCAAAGAATAAAAACCCGTCTACTATGAAGGATTTTAGGCCGATTAGTCTATGCTCTGTCATGAACAAAATTATCTCTAAATTGCTGGCACGAAGATTATCTCCTATATTGTCCAAAATTATTTCAGAAGAACAAAGTGGTTTTGTGAAGGGGCGAGAAATAGTAGACAACATCATTTTGGCACAGGAGATGATGAGCAAAATGAAGAAGAAATATAGAGGAGGAAATATTGTGATCAAACTTGACATGATGAAGGCATATGACAGGGTGGACTGGAGTTTTCTGATGTCGGTTATGTGAAAATTTGGCTTCAACGAAGCTTGGATTAACATGATTTTTCGGCTCATGAATAATGTTTGGTTCTCAACCATTGTCAATGGAGCCTCATCGGGGTTCTTTAAGGCTTTTCGAGGCATTCGCCAAGGAGACCCTTTGTCCCCTGCTTTATTTGTTATTGCAGCAGAAGCCCTTTCCCGAAATCTCAACGCTCTAGTACACAAGTCTTCATTCACTCCTTTCTATACTCCAAGTGGTTGTCAGCCAATTACACATTTGGCATATGCAGATGACGTTATGATTTTTTCAGCAGGAGACTCTGCATCAGTCCAACATCTTCTTCGTTTATTGCAGCGCTATGAACTAGCTTCGGGGCAAAAAATTAATTACTCAAAATCATCTATTTATGTTCATGACACTTTCCTACATGAAAGAGCTCAACATCTTCATGCAATTTCAGGTTTTCAGATTGCATCACCCCCCTTGATATATCTGGGCTGTCCGTTGATGGCAGGGAAGTAAAATGCAACAATGTATGAAGAGCTTATTCGGAAGGTTCGCAATAGATTGGATGGCTGGCAACAGAGAATCCTTTCCTATGGTGGTAAGCTAATTCTTCTGAAGTCGGTTCTAACATCTATTCCGATTTATACCTTAGCTGCATGCAATCCTCCGGTTAGTGTCATCAATCAACTAGAATCAATGTTTGCTCGGTTTTTTTGGGGTTCCAAAGATGGAGTGGACAAGCGGACTTGGGTTAGTTGGAAGTCTATAGCTCGGCCACATAAGGAAGCTGGATTGGGTGTGCGTAGTCGTGCTGAAACTATGGATGCCTTTACTTCAAAACTCTGGTGGAAGCTTAAAACTCAGGATTTATTATGGGCGCGTTTTCTTCGTACCAAATACTGTTCCAGATATTCTATTGACATGGTACAGTCTAATGCTCAATCCTCTAGGATCTGGAAGCGTCTCATTCAAGACAGAGAATTATCGAATCACCTTATTGATCATATTTATATTGATGGCAATCTTAGTTGGCGTTGGTCTCCATCACCGACGGGAACATTTAGTTTATCCTCGGCTTGGATTCATGTCTGTCACCCGCATCCCCAACGTCCTCATTTTAGACATATATGGGGTACATGTCTGCCTTTGAAATGGTCGATATTAATGTGGCATATTCTGCTGGAGAAGCTGCCAACGGATGATCACATACAGAAGCTTGGTTTTCAGATTGCGTCTAAATGTCATTGTTGTCGAGACCCGAGTCATGAAACCATCCTGCATATTTTCAAAGATGGCCAGCTTATTAAAGATATTTGGTTAACCTTAAATCCTGCTTTCAACATTCATGGTCATAGTCGATCATTACTGGGTTTTTTCAAATTATGGTGGTCTCGACGAAATCTTCATCTCAAGCAAATAGTAGTGGGAGCAGTTTGCTGGGTGGCTTGGAAGAATAGGAACAAGTGGCGTTATGAATCTTACTCTTACGATTGTGCGCAGCTGCTTTATGAAATCAAGAGGCAAATTTCAAAAGTCTTGGCTAGGTGTAGGCATTCACCTGTTTTGCCTATTTTGCTGCAGTGATGCTATGTAATTTCTGCTACTTCTTCTAAATGAATAAAGTCTCCTGTTCGTGAAAAAAAATAAAAATATATATATATATATATATATTAGTTAAAAAAAAGGGAAATTGCATGGTGGCCGAACCCCCACCAATACAGCAGCTGTGCTGTGAAGAGGGGCAGGGGGGGGGTCCGACCCCACATCCCTAAAACCGTGAAGCAGCTGCTATGCTTAGAGCCGAACCCACGTTACCAACTCCTTAGCAAACCCAAACTCTATTGCTATTAGTAATAGAAGTCAGCGGCTATATATTGCAATCTCGTCGAAGCGAAACCCTAACCCTCCAAAATTTTCACCTTCCCATCTCCTCTCCACCTCGACCCCAAGGCCGACCTCCCCGCGTACACCCCAGTCACCGGGCAACCACCGTGCCGCCGCCAGTATTGCCCGAGCGCCACCCCAACCGACCCCCGTTCAGGAACTCGACAACGAGGTACCCCTCTTTTTCGACCTCGATTACTTTTCGCACGTTTGATCGTTTTGCGATCCAAAAGATGCTACGTATAGGCAATGTAACCCTTTTTGAGTCCCTTCAAAGGAAATCAGCTATAACCCTCTGGTTTGACAGGTAACTCGATGTAAAGTCGAATAAAACTCTGTCGAAAACAGAATCTGAATCCAGTTTCAAACCACCACTTAGAAGCCGGATTCTGAACTGTGTGTCGAGACTTTTCAAAAACTAATTGAACACGTGTGAAGACAACATAACCACGATTGACACGCAACTTGTAGATCTATATTTCGAGTTCTGTGTGAGAAGTAAATCAGTGTTAAACTTGTGTGAAAAACTGTTTTCGAAATAATAGATTTTAGAAAATTTTGTCCGATACGACGTACGCCCCGACAAACCGGGCGACGTGGTCGCGTGATATATGCACCGAAAGGCGCGTATGGACGTTGCGGATGTGTGGGAACTGACGGAACTCAGTTTCGTCGCGTATGCGCGACAAAATCAACGCGTATCCGTCGAGATACCCCCGTATCGACGTTTTGCAAACTTGCCCATAACTTCGTGTACAGTCGTCGAATCGAGACAAAACTTGCGCCAACAGGTCTGAATCAAAATTCTGGTCCTGCATGCCAAGTTTGATTCGATTCTGAGAAGGTCAAATCGGAACCCATTTTTGGCGGGCCCACGACCCACTCAAACGGGCGATTTTGTACACGGCTCCTCGGAATCCAAAACTGGACATACCGTTGAGTTCCTCTCCTCAAACTGAAACCGTAGACATGTAGTTTGATGACTTTAGAGACCGTAAGCTTTGGCACGCGTTTCAGTGCAAAGCGAGTCCAACGGCAGATATCGTTTTGACCCAAAATTACGATTTTGTCCCTGTTCCAGAATTTGACTTTTGGACAAGCATTTCCTAGGTATATCTTCTTCACCGAGATCATTTTTTATGTTTGTTTCAGCGTTTGGAGTCATTTGTGATTTGTGAGTTTTGGTGCTGACACTTGCTACTCTTGGATTTGCCTTTCTCGCACGGCAGGCAAGATACCTTGCCACCTTACCCTGTAATTATTATATTCTTATTTTCAGTTGTTATTTTCAGTATTTTGTTTCGTGATATTTAAACTGTGCGTCCAAGTCACACTTGGGTGCAAGCGACTCTATCGGTCGTTTTCCTTGCTTTATTTATTCTCTTGCATTGACTTAGTTTATTGACCACCCATTGATGTTGAGGTATTGGTATATCTCATACGGTCTTGACACTTGTTGTATCACGTGATGTGAGTCACATGTAGGACACGTTTCCGCGTAGTCGGCTGGCCACCGATATGTATGGAGCGTGCGACGGATAGGAGTAACTGCCAATAGTGATGCATGTTAGAAGACTTGGCGGTTACTAGAGGTTCATATCAGTCGTGGAGATGATGATACTAGGCATTGGGTGGGGAGAACAATACCTGATGTATGGGCTTCTTTACACTTCCATGATTACCTGTGAGCTCCTTCGGAGACGTAGGCTCCAGGCGCCCTCTGACGTTTCCCACAGCGTTATGGACGTAGCCCTTGCACATGGTGCCCTCTGACGCTTCCCGAGCGTTATGGACGTAGGCCCCTGGTACCCTTTATGAAAACTATGTCGATCCCATTTACAGCCAGGGCTAATGCGTCGAAGGATTGTATCTCAATTGTATGTTCACAGTAGAATGGTCAGGAACCCGATTGCATGTATACCTTTTCTCTTATTATATTACCACAGTTTATATGGCATGGTGTCTTCTTGTATCTTGCTATGTCCCCTGAGGACCTGGTTATCTCTCCAGGTTTAGACGATATTCCACAGAAGTACGGAACGGCTTTGGAGCTATCTTACATCGATGACGAGGCAGTCACTACTGATTTCTAGTCTATTCTATATATAAGACATTAATGGATATTATTTTACCTCTTTTTCTTTCTATTTTGTGGAGGCTGGACTCCGATCTTGTGAGACTATTTTTTATAGCTGTTTGGAGTGAGCATGTTCACCCGGCTATCTTTTGATACTCTGCTTTATTCATTTGGACTTTATTATCTTCTGTGTTGAGCTGTGATGAGATTAGATATGATATTCTAGCCTGTGATTATTTATTTACAGCTTGTGTGCATATGCGAGGATTCTATATATATATTGGAGTATTTTTCGTATATGTGCAGCTGGCATGTTCACGTACTCGGTCCTACGTATTTTGGGACTGGGGCGTTACATCCGTCCCCGTCCCTGGCTGGCTCTGCTTCTACCTCACCCTCCGGTTCTTGATCGGCCGAGATCCTCTTCTCGTTGCCGGCCGTTCGTGCTTCGTCGCCCTAGCGCGGAGCATCTCCCCCTACCTCCTCCAATCTCCGGCGTTCTCTCTGCTGGCGGTAGGCCTCGCCCACCGACGCCCCCCCTTCTCGGTCGCCGGAGCCCTTCCCCTCCCTCCCGCCCTCGTCGATCCCCCTCCACACTCAATCTCCTGTCGTGCGCCCCACTGCCGGGACTCCTTCCCTTCCCGTGAAGTCGACTCCCCCCGACTCGCCGCTTTCGGTGCCCACGGCAGCCTCCGCCCCATCGTCGGAGCCCCCGTTCCCCGTCCTCCTCTCGACCTCCCCCGACAGAGCCCCGTGCCGGGCTACGCGCTGGGGGGGCCTCGAGCATCGTGCCCCTCCCTCGGACAGAGCCCTCCACCTCCCAGCTCGGGTAGCGTGCCCTCGATCCGCGTGCCCTCGGGTCCCGTGCTCTTTCCCTCCGGTCCTCGTGCGTTGGGGGACGCACCTCGCCTGTTTGGTTTCCTGCCCCGCCGGACGCTGCCGGACCACCCCCTGCCTCTTCGTCTTCCCTTCCCTTCGTCGGGCTGGTATCCCTCGCCGGAGCCCCCGCCCTTCTCCTGGCCGCGCGCTCGTCCACTCCAGTCCGCCGGAGATCGAGCCGCCGGAGATCCCCCGCCTCGCCTCCGGCCTACGTCTCTCCCCCTACCTCGTCCGTCCCTCTCTTTGCCTAAGCCGCCGGAGCCCCCGTCTCCGGCCCCGTCCACTTCCAGGCCGCGCGCCGGGGTGCTCCCCTCTCGCATCACCGGATCCCCTGCTCCTCTCTCGGCCCGCCGGAGCACTCTCCGGACTCCGTGCCGGGGGGTCTCCAGGCTGCTCGAACCATGCGCCCCCTCCCCTCGGGCAGGTCGCCCCCATCACTCCTCGGACTGGCCGCCCGCCTAGGGCCCCGCGCCCATCAAATCGTAACACGTGACCGGTCAAACCCCTCTCATGCAGCGGGTTTCTGTTTCTTCAAAGTTTTTGAAATTTTCATTTTCAAAATTTCAAAAATTTTGAAGAGATGGTCATTCGGAATTTGGGTTCCTCAAACATCCGAATATTCTAATATTTAGTATTTCTACATGTTGTAATTTCTTGTTCTTCAGGAATTATTTTGTGTTTTTCAGTCCTGCACCTGTATAGCTCTTCATGAGCTCACCTTCATTTTCAATAAAATCTTTTTTGTTAAAAAAACAAAAAAAACAAATATATATATATATATATATATATATATATATATATAATATAATATATATTAAAATATATAACTTTTTAAAATATATATATATATTTTAAAAAAAAATATTTTTTTAATATATATATATATATATATATATATATATATATATATATATATATTTATTTATTTATTTATTTAAAAAAAATGATGTTTCTTCTGGTCTGCTTCCGTTCCTCCAAGGGGAGCCCCTAGGGACTCCTCTGGTCGATTTTCCCGCCCTTCCCTCGCCGGAGTTGGATGGTTACACCCTGGCTAGGCGACTGCCTGGATTTGGTTGGCCAACCTCCCTCTTCCTCTTTCCCCCTGGACCATCCTCCTCCTCAGCATTCCCTCTTACTCCCCCATTCATCCCCTCCTCCGCCTCAGTCCTTCCCCCCCAGGCACCTCCTCCTCCTCCGCCTTCCCTTCCGCTACCCCATCTGCCCCTCTCGGGCGCCCGGGCTACCCTCACCCCGCTCTCCTCTATCACCCGCCCCCTATTCTTCTAGTAGCTGTACCCCTGTTCTCCATCCCCAGCAGGCCCATCTACCCTCTCCAAGCGGAGTCCAGGTCGCCCGCCCCCAGTTGCCGCTTTTTTACCCTCTTCAAAATTTAAATTGGTCTTCGGTCTCCTCGGGTTGGGAGCCCACCTGCATTGCATGCCTTGGGTTCCCAACCGTTTGGCCCATCGTGTCTGCTGCGTGCAGCTCTCCACAAGATTGGGACCCACCCATTCAACCGCTCTACGTGCGTAATGTCTCCCTCTCCTCTGCGAGTGTTGGTGGGACCCACCCTTCCCCATATGCGGATCCACTAGATGGTGCTTTTCGTGGAGTTTATGCAGACCCCTCCACTCCCTGGACCCACGTGGTCCAGCGCACCCACGTTCCCCCTTCATTTGCGTATTTCCTTCCACATTTTTTCATGTACTCCGGAGGGTCCCTCCCCCACCCTACTCCCTACGTCGCTAACCTGATCGCTGAGGCCTGCATTCTTTACGTTGCTGCTGCCCCTGTGGTTTACGCAGTTCCACCCCCATCACCCACCACCCCTCCTCCGAGCTTTACGCAGCTCACCCCGTCCCCATTCCCCCTGCAGCTTCCCCCTTTGGACCCATATCCTCATGCCCCCCTCGATCCTAAATGTGATCTTTCCCGCTCAGCCTCCCCCCACCTCCTAAGCCTTCGCGGCCCCCCCTCCGAGCCCCCGACGATCTCGCTCATCTCGGGCGGCGCCCCTCCGTGGCAGCCCAGGCCACCCCGCCCCTATCGGGAGTGGTTGCTCCGCAGCAGGCGCTTCCACTTGTCGTCACTACGGCCTCTGCCCCATCCTTCACCGTCAGCAAGGCAGTTCCACCCTCCTACCTTCCCCAGGGAGGCCTCCCCTCCCCGTCTCCATAGCCCTCTTTCCCCCTCCCGGGCAGATCCCATCCCTGCCCGCCCCGTCGACCCTCTCGGGAGTATCCCATGTCCCTTCTTCGTCAGTAGTAGCTCCTCCATCCTACGCCGCCAAGCTTCGCACGGACTTAGCTCCTGCACAGGGCACCTTCCTTCCAGACGTTATTCTCCCAGACATTGCGTACTCCCAGGAATCCTCTGTGCCCTCGGTGTCGTTCTACGTAGCAGAAGTATCTTCCCTATCTAACTCCTTCCCCCACACTTTCATACTCAAATTTTCAAACGGATGTCCCAAAATATCCAGGGTGCAGGAGACGATAGCCAGTTGGAGGCTAACAGCGGAATACCGTATGGCTCCTCTTGACCCGAGACATATTCTCCTCCACCTATCTTCCGATTGCGACCACAGGACAGTTTGGTCCAAAGACACCTACAGGATCGACTCTAATCAGATAAAGATCATTAAGTGGTCAGCAGGCTTTAGCACCAAAGACGATTTAGCACAGGTGGCCGCCTGGGTCACCCTGCCTAATATATCCCTCATTTGATTTGTCCCAGCGGCTCTTAGGCGTATTGCCAACTCTTTCGGAACATACGTGGCAACTGCCCCTAAGACCAGCAACCTCACCAAGGTCCACTATGCCAAAATCTGTGTGGAACTCGATCTTACATTCGAACCACCCAATTTCATAACCATCGATCTGGGCAACCAAGCTCACACCCAACAAATCCTCTACGACAACCACATTCTATTATGTAACCACTATGATTTAAGAGGCTACCTCCAAAAGCACGGCCACCGCCTTCACCCAGAACTAAAGAAGAAATCTCCCAGAAACGACAACATTCCAAAAGAGGGAAGGACACCCAAGCCACTCCTTCTATCTCTAACGAATTCGCACACAAGATTCGGGTCCAGTGACGCCGAAAATGATAAGAGCGAGTCCCCTAGCAAATCCTTGATTCCCTTCAAAACTCAAGCTCTCGCTCTCTCCAACCAATTCGACGCTCTTGATTCTGGGGATGCGGATGCGGAGGCCCCATCGGAGACTGAACCTCCCCAAGATGACCGTGCTCTCTCCGAGATTCACAGCCCAGAGGACGCAGAGGCGACTACCGACCCCGTTGTCGCAGATCAACAACACACCAATGAAGCCTCAGTCGAAGAGGCTCTAGCAATTTTTGGGCCAGACCAAGTTCGACGAGGATTACAGGTCCAAGCTGCAGGTTATCCTCTCTAGCAAACTATTCTTCTGATTAGGAGCGCAAGTGACTCCGTCGTTATTCCCCCTGAGAATCCCAGCTTGGACTCCGCAGGGGAATCGGTCGGACCCCCCCGGACCCACAAGAGCAAGTCTTTAGCGAACCCCCCAGCCCGACCAAGGCAGGACCCTCAACCTCTGGGGCCAATGTCAATCAAGGAATCAATGAATCCACAACAATCCAAACCAGATTCGCTGCCAAGCAAAACAAAAAACTCCCCCACAACGTCATTAATGCTTAACATCCTATCATGGAACGTCTATGGCCTGGCGAACAAACCTACATTAAGGAGAATAACCAGTCTTCGAAAAATCCACAAGATCGACATCCTCATTATTCTTGAACCCAAAATCCTCTCCAAAAGACTAAAGTTCATCCTACTACAGCTTAGCCTCCCCATCGCCTTTGTAGGCAACCACGATATTTGGATCCTCTGCACGAAGGACATCAATATCGGAGTCATCCAGGACTCCAGACAGGCCCTTTCCTGCTGGTTCGAACACCCCTTGCTCCCTGAGCAAGCCATCCTTTCTGCGGTCCACGGCAGCTGCGATATTGCCGAGCGAAAGCACCTCTGGAACGATCTCCTTGACATCCATCTCCACCACAGCAACTCTCCGTGGCTCTGCATTTGGGACTTTAACGCCATCACTTGTAAAAAGAAGAAAATTGGCGGACGTCCCCTCCCATGCCGGCTTTGCTAGATTTCAACAACTTTATCTTCAATACTCATCTAACCTCCCTCCAGTTCACCGGCAACGCTTTCACCTGGTGCAACATGCAGGAAGGCGACCGTCGTCAATATTTTCGGCTGGATAGGGTACTCACGAATGCCTTCTGGCATAGAATGGGGTTCAGAACCAACTTGTCCCATCTTAACTCCTCTGAATCTAACCACGCCTCCATGCTGGTTGAGATTAATAACAAGACTAATCAATTAAAAAAACATCCAATTCCTCAATTTATGTACCAAGAACCCACAATTTTTTGGTACCATCGCTGAAGCGTGGAATCGAGAGGACTCTCCCAACCCCCTCTCTCGGGTGAGCATCAAGCTTAAGGCTACGAGGAAGGCTCTGTCCAATTGGAGCAAGCAAGCCTACGGAGACAATTTTCAAGCAGTTCGGGTGGCAGAGGATGACGTCACACGTGCCGAAGCCAAGTTTGCCTCGGACCACTCCTTAGAGGCCAGAATAGCCCTGAATCACACCAAAGCTATGCTCAAATTCAGGATCAAAGTGGAAAGTAATTTTTGGAAGCAGAAAGCGAGGTTGAAATGGGACAGCGAAGGGAATAAAAACTCTAAATACTTTCATGCCTGTGTCAATGGCCGCAAACAGAAGCTTTCGATTTACCATATAGCCGACGACAACGGGAACATCATTACGGACTAAAAGAGCATTCAAGAGGATGCCAAAGATTTCTATTACAAACTTTTCTCCAAAGAGACGGTTCACAAAGACTGTTCCTTCCTAGACCAAATACCCCTCCTTATTAATGAATTCGACAACATCCAGTTGGAACATCTCTCGACCGCCCAGGATATGAAAGATGCTGTATGGGCCCTGAACGAGCACAGCACCCTAGGCCCGGATGGCTTTTCCGGGGCATTCATTCGCACATACTAGGATATTATCAAACAGGACATCACCGAAGCGGCTATTGCTTTCTTCGAAGGTGCTATATACCCCAAAGCCATTTCTAGTGCCAAGCTGATCCTTATCCCGAAAAAAAGACAACTCGGAGTCCTTTTGTGACTTTCGCCCTATCAGTCTTTGCACATTCACCAACAAGATCATCTCCAAGATCATCGCAACCAGGATGGCTGGAATCCTCCACAAGATCATTTCAGAGGAGCAAAGCGGGTTTATTCGTAGGAAAAACATCCAGGGCAATATTATGATGGATCAAGAGTTAATCACGTGCATGAAATTTCTAGTCAGAGGGGGCAACATCGCCGTCAAAATTGATATGGAGAAAGCTTACGACAGACTAGATTGACAATTTGTGAGTTGGGTCTTCAGGGCTTTCGGATTCTCGAAAACTTGGACCAACATTGTGTGGAGATCCATTAGCAACTCCTGGCTCTCCACGGTCATCAACGGTCAAACCGAAGGATTTTTTAAAGCTCACCGTGGGGTGAGACAGGGAGACCCACTATCATCTACTGTCTTCATCATTGCAGCAGTTGCCCTGAGCAGGAACCTTAACAACATGGTCACCACCCCAAATTTTCAGCACTATCACACATCCAGCGGATGCCCTATCATCACCCATCTGGCATTCACCAACGATTTACTCATCTTCTCCTCCGGGGACGAAGGAACGGTAGAAGTGGTCCATAACACCCTGCAGAGATACTCTAGATGCTCTGGTCAGAAGATCAATCAATCCAAGAGCATTATTAATGCCCACCACAATATAAGGAGAGAGCATGCTACCAATCTCACCAACTTAACCTCCTTTTTTGTTGCTCATCCTCCATTCAATTACCTCGGTTGTCCGCTTGTGTACGAGAAATCCAACACTGGCAACTTTGAGAACTTGATCACTAGAATCAGAAAAAAACTTGAAGGGTAGCATAACACCATATTATCCCCGGGTGGCAAGATGATCCTCATCAATCATGTGCTCACTTCTATCCCAATCCATACCCTGGCTGCATGCTCCCCTTCTAAGAAGGTTTTTTCCTTGATCGAACAGATCTTGTGTAATTTCTTCTGGGGGCATTGTAATGGGATGGACAAGCATCAATGGGCTAGCTGGGATTCTATGGCCTATCCCACAGACGAGGGGGGTCTGGGATTTACCAAAGTCATTCACATTGTCAAAGCCTTCCCGATGAAATTGTGGTAGAAAGTTTGCACGAGCAATAATTTATAGACCAGATTCCTGAAGGCCAGGTACTTCAAGCATATCCACCCTACATTGGCTATATCCAACAGCAGATCCTCAGCAGCTTGGCATCGGATCCTTTCTAGGCGGGACCTTGCCGAGCCTGCGATGAGACTCCATTTGGGTGCGGGCGACTCTGATCAATTCTTGGAGAGATTGGTGGGGGATTGCATGATTCCTAGTCTTACAGAGTCCCCAAGAGATACTAGGATTAGAGACCTGTGGAACCCCATCACTGACGATTGGAACTGGGACATAATTCGGGAATGGTCCGGTAACGAAACAGTGGATAGTATCCATATGTGTGGATTACGCATCGGCAGCGAGGACGATGTGCTGAAATGGTCGCTCGAGACTTCGGGGCCATTTTCGGTGCAGTCGGCGAGAATCATCGTCCAGGGACCCTGACAGCCGCTCCATTCCTCGGTGCACTTTTGGCACTCATGCATCCCTAAGAAGTGGTCTTTCCTAATGTGGAGAGTCATTAGAAAGAAATTACAAATAGATGACATCCTCAACACCATTGGTATCAGCTTAGCCTCTGCCTGTACTTGCTGCTCTGAGCGGCAGATGGAAACTATTGACCATATTTTCTGTCAGAGCAGCCTGTCTGACAGGATCTGGAGGACCCTTAACCAGCACTTCAGTATTAAGCCGGGTGGCAGACGCTTCCACGATCTCGAGGTCTCCTGGGGTTCAGCATCCATTGGCCATCAGATCGTCGCAGCAGCCGCCACGTGGGCAATTTGGAAGAATCGTAACAAGGCGAGATATGAAGGTCACCAATTCTCAGCCGACCAGCTCATTCGAAAAGTTTTCCGCCTTTGCCGCAAACGGAGCACCGGGTGTTCCCACAGCCCGTGTACATTTTGGTCCTCATTCCCCTCTTAGCTCTTGGTGGTTTTATCATCTCTCCCCCTCTTCTTTCCTTTTGTTGGTATACTTGTATAGGCTTTTTGGTGCCTTGTATACGTGTTCTGGCTTCGGCATTTTGAGCCTTCATTAATAAAACGAGGGTGTTTTCTAATATATATATATATATATATATATATATATATATATATATATATATATTCCTAAAATACCTTGGTAGCATTTATTTACTCTATATATAAAAAAAACTTACTAAGTGTTGAAACCTTAATATTTTTAAACAAAATTAAATTTCCAATTATGTCCAAAATAAATAAATAAAGATAAAAAGGGAAATATAAACAATTACAAAATATGTCTTAAATTAAATGTGTGAGTTTACACTAGACTCTGAGGGAAAATATAAAAAAAAACTTACTGCTTTATATATATATATATATATATTATATATATATGTATATAAATACATATATATATATTTATATATATATATATATATATATATATATATATATATATATATATATATATATATATCAAACCATGGTCTTCCCGAGCTCCCCCTCCCCCTTTTCAACCTTCCCGTCGTCATGGAGCCCTCCCCGCGTTCCTAGCCGCCCCCTGCTCGTTTCTTCTCCCTCATGCCTCGCCCTCGGCCGGCGCATCCGCCTTGCTGGCTTGTAGCTGCGGCAGCAGCTCAAGGCTGCCAGATCTCTGCGTCTTCCCGCGCTCGACGGCGACCGCCGAGGCACGCCCGGCTAGGTCATCGTCCCCACTCCCCCCTGCTTCACGGTGCGCAGCCGCCTTCTTCCCCGGTCCCCCTCCCCCTCCGGCACCGCTCACCGGGTGGACATAGGCTCAGCTCCAGCTGGTGGAGCGCAGCTGCACGGCCGCGGTCGCCGCCCCCGCCGACGTTCATCCCCCCTACCCCGGCTGCGGATCCGGAGTTCGTGTAGGCTGCGGGCCCGACGGCCACTGATCGGAGCACCAGTTTTCCTGCTTTAGCTCAGGTTCCCCTCCGATCTCCTCGAGGGTTGCACCAATTTCAAATTCACTCCTGTCCTTGGGAGCAGGGGAGCACGTGGCTCCCTCGGGAGCAGGGGAGAACGTGGCACCCTCGGGCTAAAGTCCCGCTTTGGGAGCAGTGTTAGCTCCTGGCGCAGTCCAACCTGCGGAACGGGTCAACGAGTGGCGCCGTTCACGCGCCCCTCCACCTCTCTCAGCAAGTTCGGAGGGTCACGTGCCCCCCTTGGGCAGAGGCCCCACTTTTGTGAGCGAGCATGCCCCTGGCGCAGCCTCCCTTTTGGGTTCTGGCACCCTGCCGTGTGCTCTTCAGGAGCAGGACTCCAGTGTGTCCAATCCTGGCGCACCCCCTTGTGGCCTTTTGGCGCAATCCAACGCCCCTCCACCTCTCTCAGCGAGTTCGGAGGGGGGGGCACGTGCCCCTTTGGGTAGAGGCCCCATTTTTTAGAGCGAGTCTGCCCCTTACGCAGCCTCCCTTTTGGGTTCGGGCACCCTGTCTTGCGCTCCTCAGGCGCAGGACTCCAGTGTGCGCCATCCTGGTGCACCTCCTTGTAGCCTTTTGGTGCAATTCGAGGAAATTTCCTCCTGTCTCTTGGCGCAAGCTGGGTACTCTCCCCAAGCCTCTTGGCGCATACAGGGGTATCCCCCTTGCCTATTGGCGCATCTTGGGGCTTCCTCTCCCAGCCTCTTGGTGCACCCCGGGGCCCTTTCCCCCAGCCTATTGGCGCAACCCGAGGAACCCGCCTAGCTCGCGCAACCTGGTGCCATCCCCTGTCCGGTCTCAATCTGGTGCTGCTCCCCGGGCTAGCGCAACCTGAAGCCCCCCTACCGCCCCCTCCTCGCTCCAAGCGTTGACCCTTGCCCCCTCTTCTTCATGGTTGCAGATGACGATTCTTCATCCCTCCCCCCTCCCTCGTTCTGTGGCCCCTCCCGACGTCTCCTACGTTGAGGCATTAAGGCCTTATCGGGGGCAGCGACCTCCATCGGCGACGGTAGAGATCCAACTTCCGGACTTAGACTTCCAGCCTCCATCTGACGGGAATCCCATCCGGGTCCCCTTCGCCACGTTGGAGATCTCTTCCCTATCCTCCTCCTTCTCCAAGTCGTTCGTGCTCAAATTCGGTTCCGGTTGCCCCAAGATCTCCATAGCCTCGGCAGCGGTCGCTGAGTGGGGCCTCTTCGCAGGCTTCCGGGTAGCTCCACTCGACCCCAAACATATGCTCCTACACCTATCATCAGACTCGGACTACACGATAGCCCTGGCAAAGGGCACAGCCTGAATGGGAACGCAGATCGCTAAAGTGGTCAAATGGACCCCCGAATTCAACCCAAAAATTAATTCAACAATCATTTCAACCTGGATCACCCTGCCCAACCTCCCCCTGGTCTGCTTCCCCACAGCCGCCCTCAAACGGATTGCCAGCTCCTTCGGGACCCTGGTAGCCATTACGGAAGAAACTCGCAACCTCTCCAAGTGCAACTACGCGAAGATATGTATGGAGTTAGACCTTGCGAACGACCCCCCAAACTTATAGAGATCGAGCTCGGGGATACATCTCACAGACAGTAGCTGGTTTACGACAAAAACATCATCTTCTGCAAACACTGTCAGATGAGCGTTCACCTAATTCAGCACTGCTTTCGTGTACACCCCGAACTAAAGAAGAAAATTCTGCGCACCCCACGTGCGCCCACTGCTCAAAAAGACCCCGCCAATATCATCCACAAATCAAATCCCGACCCCCTCCCACAAATCGAAGGTCAGACACACTCTCACCCTCAGACGACCGCATCAACCAGCAGTGCTATCGTCCCTTTCAGTCCCTCCACACTCGCTCTCCATAATTCGTTCGAACTCCTCTCAGACACCCCTTCCGATGACGCACACAATGACTACAGTGAGCCCCCCTCACCACCACCGGCCAACTAGACTCCCCCAAGCTCAGCGGCCTCGCACATCACCCAATCCTTGATAACACCCTCATCTTTCAACCCCCCAGCCAACCTGAGATCACCACACCACTCTCCCACGAGGCCTCCCACTCCACCCAACCACCCGTCAACCGATCTCAACAACCTAGAGAGGACTCATCGGTGAGCAGCTCAGAGCAGTTCGCGGCTCTCCAGGCAGACCCAGAGCCCACTCGACATCCTCCCAATTCTCCAAAGGACGCTCAAACCACTCTCAGCCACATCTTAACCGGCAGATTTTGGCTAGCCAAGGAAGCAAGGTTTCTGGACCGTTGCAACCCTGTATGCGCCCTGGAAGATCAGGACAATGACTCATCTATCACCAACGCTGACGTTGATGGAAGCAGCGATCAAGGTCGGTCAAACAATGAGTCAGAAAGCAACGGACCCATCAGCGTCCTAACCAAAAAAACCTCATCCAAGAAGAACAAAAACAACCAAAAGCTGATGATGGCAAGGACTACCAGGTCCGCCATGAAGCACAACCAACCCCATCCCATTTCTCCAACCGATGCTTAACATCATCTCCTGGAATGTGAGGGGGCTCGGCAGCAAATCGACGATGAACAGAATTCTCAGCTTCAAGAAGACTTATCATATAGATCTTTTAATCATTATCGAACCTAAAATCCCTTAAAACAGACTTAAAGCCACCCAACTCAAGTTAGGTTTCCTACATGCCATCGCAGGCAGCAACGAGAATGGATAGCGGCTGCAATAATCCGGCCGTCCTCTGGTGCTCCGTCTTAACTTGATGGCATACCAAGCACTTGGCAACGAAACGAGCTATCTTTCGCTTCATTACATGCTACCAATAATACTGTCGTAAGTCACGATACATCTTGGTCCCTCCGGGATGAATAGAGTAAGTCGAACTATGAGCTTCTGCCATCAACTCTTGCCGTAGATCTCCATTGGGTACATAAATACGATCACCACATCGCAGTGTCCCATCTGAGTGGATCCTCAAACCTGTCTGCTCTCCTGCTTCGGTCCTCTCCTTCAGCCGTCGAAATCTAGCATCATTAGGCAGTGCTGCCTTGATGCGCTCTACCAGTGATGATTGTACTTGAAGGTTGGCTAATACGCCGTCTGCTCCGGGCAATACTACCTCAATACCAAGCTGCTCCAAGTCTCTAATCAATTCCTTCTGTGTAGTCAAAAAGTGTGCCATGGGCTTACGGCTCAATGCGTCTGCCACGACATTAGCCTTGCCCGGATGATTATGAAGCTGGATCTCATAATCCTTCATCAACTCCAACCAATGACGCTGTCGCATATTCAACTCCTTTTGTGTGAACACGTACTTGAGGCTCTTATGATCAGTATAGATATCAACCTTCTCGCCGTACAAGTAGTGTCTCCATAGCTTCAAAGCAAAGATAACCGCTGCGAGCTCTAGATCGTGGGTCGGATAATTCTTCTCATGCACTCTCAACTGTCGCGATGCATATGCTACTATCCGACCGTGCTGTATCAATACACATCCTAATTCCTTCCCGGATGCGTCGCTGTAGATCACAAATCCTCCTGGGCCCGATGGTAGTGTCAAGATCGGTGCTGTGGTCAATCGCTTTTTCAACTCGTCAAAAGCGGCTTGACACTCGTCTGTCCATACAAACTCCTGATCCTTGCAAGTTAATCGAGTCATAGGCCCCGCTATTCGAGAGAAATCTTCTACGAACCGTTGGTAGTAACCCGCAAGTCCGAGGAAACTTCTCACTTCAGAAGCTGTTGTGGGAGCGGGCCATGATTTGACTGCGGTGATCTTCTCTGGGTCTACTGATATACCATCGCCCGTAACAATAAGACCAAGGAATGATACCTCCTTGAGAAAGAAATCACACTTGCTAAGCTTCGCAAAGAGTCTCTCGTTCCTCAGTGTTCCCAAAACTACCCGTAGATGCTGCTCATGCTCCTCTTGGCTCTTGGAGTAAATCAAGATATCGTCTATAAAGACTACTACAAATTTGTCCAAGTACTGGTGAAAGATCTTGTTCATTAAATTCATGAAAACTGCGGGAGCGTTGGTCAAACCGAAGGGCATGACCAAGAACTCGTAGTGTCCATACCTTGATCGAAAGGCCGTCTTTACAATGTCTTCCTTTCGAACCTTCAATTGGTGATAGCCCGATCGTAAGTCAATCTTGGAGAATACTTTTGCTCCACTTAGTTGATCGAATAGATCGTCTATACTTGGCAAGGGATACTTGTTCTTCACCGTCACTGCATTCAATGCTCTGTAGTCGATACATATGCGCACTGTCCCGTCTTTCTTAGGCACAAAAAGAACGAGTGCTCCCCATGGTGACGCACTGGCACGAATAAATCCCTTCTCTAATAAGTCATCAATCTGCGTCTTCATCTCTACCAACTTTTTGGGTGCCAGACGATATACTCGGGATGAAATAGGCTCGGCTCCGGGAATAAGCTCAATAGAAAACTCAATATCTCGGTCAGGTGGTAGTCCTAGCAACTCTTCGGGAAATACATCCTCGAACTCGGTGATAATAGGGTGTTGTGGGGTGTCATGCATCATCATAATAGTTTCTGATGCGGGTGCATCACAACTCTCTCCGTCTTCTTTGGTGAACTCAAACTCTGCCACATTCGGTGGTCTAAAGATAATACTGCTCCTATGGCAGTCTATG
Organism: Iris pallida; assembly: GCA_029216955.1. Classification (NCBI taxonomy): domain Eukaryota; kingdom Viridiplantae; phylum Streptophyta; class Magnoliopsida; order Asparagales; family Iridaceae; genus Iris; species Iris pallida. Next base: position 47,727 of record JANAVB010007555.1, read on the forward strand.
AGAGCAAAATTCTGGCTCAACCAGTCCATTCCAAGAATCATATCAAATGTTGGCATAGGGAATATAAGAAGTCGTGCCATCATCTCTCTACCATTTATCACTACAGGACAACGTCTACAAACACCACTAACATGTACAACTCCTCCTCCAGTGAGGATTTTAACATTCTTAGCTAAGGGTGTGATGGAAATGCTGTGTCTAGAGGCAAAACTAGTGGCTATAAATGAATGTGTGGCTCCAGTATCAAATAATATAATAGCAGGAAAAGATGCAACTAGAACCATACCTGCTATAACCCCCGCCTCTGTCTCTATATCCTCAACAACAAGTGAGTATGCCTGCCCATAATTCTGTCCCGGGCCCTGAGCTCTGGCCTTGTAGTACTGTACGCCTTGGAGAGGCAATGATGGACGAGGTGCTCCTGCTATGGGCTGTGGTGCTGGGACAGTTGGGGCTGTGGGTCTCGGGTTCTGTCGAGCTTAAACTATTGCATGTTGCTCCAGACAATCCTTGAGCATGTGCTGATTGGATCCACATCTCAAGAATAATCCGAGGCGAGTCCTGCAGTCGTTCTGGATATGTCCTTATTTTCCGCAGTAATGGCAAACGAGCTTCTGATAAGGTGAGGGCCTCTGCTGGAACGGTCTTGTGGTCCTCCTGATAGGTCCACTCTGAGTGGGTCGGACTGGTATAACTGCTGGGGTATGGTGCCTCGATGTCTGCTGCTGTTCCTTGTGAAGAATCTCCTGAGCAAAAGTTTCTTCCAAGACAGCTGAATGGGAGACTCGAGACTGGGTAGTCGTATAAGACTTGAGTTCTGTTGCAAGCCCCTGGTGAAATCTCCTCACCTTCTCTAACTCTGTCGGAATCAATCCCGCACCAAATCGACTCAGGCGATTGAACTCCGAGTCATACTCATTAACTGTCATATTCCCTTGTTTCAGATGAAGGAACTGGTCATAGAGACCATCTCGAACATGAATAGAGAAGAATCTCTCATAAAATATATTATAGAACTGCTTCCAGGTGATCCTAGTGCCTAATCGTCTCTCTTCCGCCTTCCACCAGTGGTGAGCATTTTTCTCTAACAGTAGGTCCACTGCTGTCATCCAATCTTGAGCTGGTAGCTGGGATGACTTCAGTAGCTTCTCGGTACCAATAAGCCACTGTGACACCTCTAATGGCTTCTCCATCCCTCTAAAGGCCTTGGGGTTCATATCTATGAAATTCTTGATAGAGCCTTCATAGGAATGCAGAACCGGTACTGGTGCTGGTGCTGGAGGTGGTGGTGGAGGTCTAGCCATGGCTGCCATCATCGTCTGTCTCATCAGCTCAGTCTGCTGCCACTGAGCCTGCATCATGGTATACATAAACTGAGTAGTAGGGCTCCCATCAGTCGGTGGTGGGGGCATCTGAGGTCCCGACTGTGGGGGAAACTGCTGAGGGAATGGTGGTGGTGGAGGCAGTGGTACATTCCCTCCCGATGGCATAGTAGTAGTCTGTCCAGCCTGGCTGCCTGGGGTGCTGCGATATCTGGTTGCTCCGTCGTCGGTATCGTAGTAGGCTGCGACAGTCCTGGCTGGTATGGTGTCGCTGGAGTAATGGGAGGATTCAGTCCCTCCGAATTAGTCTCCTCACCAGATGTGAGGGCCAATGCAGAAGTCCGTCCGCTTCGTAGATTCATACTGTTGGCACGAGGAAGATAAGTTGATATTAGGAAGGATTAGATATGAAGCAAATCGAATAATCAAGGATGTTTCGAAATGATTGGAAGTCAAGGGATAGTAGTAGTTCTGGATGAGATATTCCTATTCCTATATCCAGGCTTTGTTGGGCACAGTCATGTAACCCAACAATATTAAATCTGACCTGCATGGGCCACCATAAAAATATGTAAAGCCCCAGTCCCAAAATACGTAGGACCGAGTACGTGAACATGCCAGCTGCACATATATGAAGAATACTCCAATATATATATAGAATCCTCGCATATGCACATAAGCTATAAATAAATAATTACAGGCCAGAATATCATATCTAATCTCATCACAGCTCAACACAGAAGATAATAAAGTCCAAATGAATGAGGCAGAGTATCAAAAGATAGCCGGATGAACATGCTCACTCCAAACAGCTATAAAAAATAGTCTCACAAGATCGGAGTCCAGCCTCCGCAAAATAGAAAGAAAAAGAGATGTAAAATAATATCCAATAATGTCTTATATATAGAATAGACTAGAAATCAGTAGTGATTGCCTCGTCATCGATGTAAGCTAGCTCTAATGCCGCTCCGTACTCCTGTGGAATATCGTCTAAACCTGGAGAGATAACCAGGTCCTCAGGGGACATAGTAAGATACAAGAAAATACCATGCCATATAAACTGTGGTAATATAATAAGAGAAAATGTATGCATGTAATCGGGTTCCTGACCATTCTACTGTGAACATGCAGTTGAGATACAATCCTTCGACGCATGAGCCCTGGCTCAAAATAGGATCGGCATAGTTCCCATAAAGGGTACCAGGGGCCTACGTCCATAACGCTCGGAAAGCGTCAGAGGGTACCATGTGCAAGGGCTACGTCCATAACACTCTGGGAAACGTTAGAGGGCGCCTGGAGCCTGCGTCTCCGGAGGAGCGCACAGGTAATCATGGAAGTGTAAAGAAGCCCATACGTCAGGTATTGTTCTCCCCATCCAATGCCTAGTATCATCATCTCCATGACTGATATGAACCTCTAGTAACTGCCAAGTCTTCTAACATGCATCACTATTGGCAGTTACTCCTATCCGTCGCACGCTCCATACGTATCGGTGGCCAGCCGACTACGCTGAAACGTGTCCTACATGTGACTCACATTACGTGATACAACAAGTGTCAAGGCCGTATGAGGTATACCAATACCTCAATATTAATGGGTAGTCAATAAACTAAGTCAATGCAAGAGAATAAATAAAGCAAGGAAAACGACCGATAGAGTCGCTTGCACCCAAGTGTGACTTGGACGCACAGTTTAAATATCATGAAACAAAATGCTAAAAAAACAACTGAAAATAAGAATAAAATAATCACAGAGTAAGGTGGCAAGGTATCTTGCCTGCGGTGCGAGAAGGGCAAATCCAAGATTAGCAAGTATCAGCACCAAAACTCATAAATCACAGATGACTCCAAACGCTAAAACGAACATCAAAAATGATCTCGGTGAAGAAGATGTACCTAGGAGATGCCTGTCCAAAAGTCAAATTATGGAACAGGGGCAAAATCATAATTTCGGGTCAAAATGATGTCCGCCGTTGGACTCGCTTTGCACCGAAATGCGTGCCAAAGTCTACGGTCTCTAAAGTCGTCAAACTACATGTCTACGGTTTTAGTTTGAGGAGAGGAACTCAAATATATGTCCAGTTTTGGATTTCGAGGAGCCGTGTACAAAATCGCCCGTTTGAGTGGGTCGTGGGCCCGCCAAAAAAGGGTTCCGATTCGACCTTCTCAGAATCGACCAAACTTGGCATGCAGGACCAGAATTTCGATTTGGACCTGTTGGCGCAAGTTTCGCCTCGATTCGATGACTGTACACGAAGTTATTGGCAAGTTTGCAAAACATCGATACGGGGGTATCTCGATGGATACGCGTTGATTTCGTCGTGCACATGCAACGAAACTGAGTTCCGTCAGTTCCCACACGTCCGCAACGTCCATTTGCGCCTTTCGATGCGTATAGTGTGCGACCACGTCACCCGGTTTGTCGGGGCGTACGTCGTATCGGACAAAATTTTCTAAAATCTATTATTTCGAAAACAGTTTTTCACACAAGTTTAACACTGATTTAATTCTCATACAGAACTCGAAATATAGATCTACAAGTTGCGTGTCAATCATGATTATGTTGTCTTCACACGTGTTCAATTAGTTTTTGAAAAATCTTGACACACAGTTCAGAATCCCGCTTCTAAGTGGTGGTTTGAAACTGGATTCAGATTCTGTTTTCGACAGAGTTTTACTCGACTTTGCATCGAGTTACCTGTCAAACCAGAGGGTTATAGCTGATTTCTTTTGAAGGGACTCAAAGAGGTTTATATTGCCTAAACGTAGCATATTTTGGATCGCAAAACGATCAAACGTGCGAGAAGTAATCGAGGCCGAAAAAGAGGGGTACCTCATTGTCAAGTTCCTGAACGGGGGTCGGTTGGGGACGGCGGTCGGGCGATCCTGGCGGCGGTGCGGTGGTTGTCCGGCGACTGGGGTGTACGCGGGGAGGTCGGCCTTAGGGTCGAGGTGGAGAGGAAATGGGAAGGTGAAAATTTTGGAGGGTTAGGGTTTCGCTTCGACGAGATTGCAATATATAGCCGCTGACTTCTATTATTAATAGCAATAGAGTTTGGGTTTGCTAAGGAGTTGGTAACGTGGGTTGGGCTCTAAGCATAGCAGCTGCTTCTCAGTTTTAGGGATGTGGGGTCGGAGCCCCCACCCTCCGCCCCTCTTCGCAGCACAGCTGCGGTATTGGTGGGGGGTTCGGCCACCATGCAATTTCCTCTTTTTTTTAACTAATATATATATATATATATATATATATATATATATATATATATATATATATATATGAATAAAATTATAAAAATCCTATAATCTTTAATACGTAATAAAATATTTTTTAATAATCGAAGACTATATATATTAATAATTAAAAAATATATCAAGCACAATATATATCCATAACTACAAATATCAATTACCATATTAATTCCAAATAATATCGAAAAATTCATTCTTAAAACACTAAAATAATTAGAAAATATTGGGGGTTTACAACGGAGGAGGCCACTGAAGAGAGAGGAGGGCTGGCGAGACTAAGGAGGGGGGCGGCGGCGGCGGCGAGAAGCCAACAGAGGTCGCCGAACGACCGCCCAACGTCGTAGAGGGGGTGGCCGAGGCCACCCAAGCCTAGGAGAGGGGCTCGACTCCCAAGGGGGGAGGCCCCGTCGATGGCGTAGGGCGACCCGAGGGGGGATCGGGACCCAGGGGGTGGGGAGAGGCCTCCGATGCCGGGGCGAACACCGGAGGGGGGAGGCGGGTCGGGAGGAGGGGAAAGGAGGAGGAAGGCCGCTCCTTCACCTATGGCTCCTACAGCGCGGGGAGGGGGCACTGCTAGAGGGAGGGCCTCCGCGGACCCGCCGGGGGGAGGGGCGGAGACTGGGAGATACGCGGCAGGCCCAGCCGGGAGGGCAGTGGGCCATCTCAGGGAGGGGAAGCCGGACGGCGCCGAGAAGGAAAGGACGACGGGCGTAGGGGGAGCCTGGGCGGTGGGCACATGATTGGAGGAGCGACAGACGACGGCGATGGTGCGAACCTAGCCCGGGGGCGCCGACGCCGTCGGGAGCGACGACGTCGAGGGAGGAATCCGGCGGAGGGGGGTGAGAAGGCCCAACGGGGAGAAGCCCAGGCGGAGGGAGCCCCCCACGGGGGGAGGGGGCGAAGTGCTTCCATCCCGGGAAGAAGGGGGAAAAGAGGGAGGGACCGAGGGGGAGAAGGACACAAAGGGGGGCGGTCGGACTGCGGAGGCCGACCGGCCAACCCACCCATCCGGCCGGAGACGGAGTGGGGAGCAGCGGAGCTCTCGTCCCCATGTTTATATATATATATATATATATATATATATATATATATTAAAAAATATATTTTTTTAAAAAATATATATTATATATATATATATATATAATATATATATATATATATATATATATATATATATATATTTATATATATATATATATATATATATAATATATATATATATATATATATATATATATATATAAAATATATATATATATATATATATTATATATATATATATATATTATATATATATTTTATATATATATATATATATTTTTTTTTTTCAAAACTAAAACTTTTATTGATCAACTTCCAAACACGATACAAAAGGACACTACTAGTGTCTACATTTGATTGTAGCTTTCCCTACTTACCGATGAACTTCTGCTATCAACTTGTCCATAGAATATGAGTGATTTTCATATCTCCATTTGTTCCGATCTTTCCACATGACCCAGAGAACAGCCGCTGCAACTATACCTTTTCTGTGTTTATTTCTCTTCCTCCACCAGTCTCGAAGTCGTTCAATTAAGGTTCTTCCTCTAGAACGAACCTTATAAGCTATTTGGACTGCTCCCCATACTCCTGTAGCCAACTCGCCATGGTGCATCAGATGATCCAAAGTCTCTACCTCATTCTTGGTGCAACAGTGACACTTCGAAGCCAAACTGTATCCAAGTCGAACAATATTATTATCCGTAGGCAATTTGTTATGCAGAATCCTCCATAGAAGTATTGACCATTTGATAGGAATACATGTACCCCAAATGTGTGTAAAATCTGTTAGGATTGGCCTATGAATCCTAGCCACCTCCCAAGCAGATGACAAAGTGAACTGACCAGAATGAGTTCGACCCCATCTCCATGCTTCATTAATGGGCTCAATATGCTGTTGTGCCATGTCTCTTCCAGTTAACAACCTCTTCCACACATGAGAAGCATTGGAAGTGATAGCTGCGTCCAACGGATGAGTGTTCGAACAGTATTTGATATTGAAAAAACTGGTCCATAAGCTGTCTTGAGTCAAGAACTTCCACCAAAGCTTAATTGTAAAAGCTTGCATCATCTCATCCAATCTCTTGATTCCCAGTCCTCCTTCCTGCTTTGTTCTAGCCATTCGATCCCAACTGAGCCAAGTTCTTTTGTTAACCCCCTCCTGAGCTCCCCAGAAAAAGCTGGAGAACATACTCTCCATGCGATGTAACACCGCTAGAGGCTGATTACAAGCTGCTAACGTATACATAGGAATGGACGTTAGTACTGATTTAATCAAGACAAGTTTACCTCCAGGAGACAGGATTTTGTTGTGCCAGCCTTCAAGTTTACTGCGAATCCGAGCCAGGAGGTCCTCATACATGCCACCATTGCGCTGGCCAGCCATTAGTGGACATCCAAGATACGTAAGAGGAGGGGAGCCAATTGAAAAACCCGTTCTACGAGCTAACTCAGATCCACGTTCCTGAAGAACGTTCGGAGACATGAATATTGAAGACTTGGTCTTGTTGATCAGTTGCCCCGATGCGTCCTCATATTGCGCAAGAAGATCAGAAACTTTAGTAATTGAACGCAAATCTCCGGCTGAAGCCGAACCCGACCCACTGGCCAGCCCGAACAAATTAAATATATATATATATATATATATATATATATATATATATATATTAACTAATATATATATATATATATATATATATATATATATATATTAGTTAATATATATATATATATATATATATATATATATATATATATATATATATTTTATATTATATATATATATATATATATATATATATATATTTATATTTTTAATATAAAAAAATATTAATGTATATATATTTTAATATATATATATATATATTTATATATATATATATATATATATATATATATATATATATATATATATATATTTATATATAAAAATATATATATATATATATATATATATATATATATATATATATATATATATATATATATATATATATATATATATATATATATATATATATATATATATATATATATATATTTAAAAAATATATATATATATATATTTATATGTAAAATATATATTTATATATATATATATATATATATATATATATATATATATATATATATATATATATATATATATATAAATATATATATATATATATATATATATATATATATATATATATTTATATATAAAAAATATATATATTTATATATATATATATATATATATATATAAATATATATATATATATTTATATGTAATATATATATATATATATATATATATATATATATATATATAAATATATATATATATATATATATATATATATATATATATATATATATATGTTGAACACACACAATTTACATCTTTATATATATATATATATATATATATATATATATATATATATATATATATATATATATATATATATATATATATATATATATATATAAAGATGTAAATTGTGTGTGTTCAACATATATATATATATATATAAAGATGTAAATTGTGTGTGTTCAACATATATTATATGTTAATATGGTATGTATACGTATCATGAATGCATGATACAATTTCATTAAGGAAATTACTAAAATTATTTTAAGTAATACTTTGTTTTTATACTTAATAGTATATAAGAATATATATATATATATATATATATATATATATATATATATATATATATATATAGTTAAAACAAAAAAATATATAGTTAAAACAAAAACAAATTTTTGTAGAAGCATGAAAATAAAGGACTATGTGCCCATACTAAAGGAGATGTTATGCGCCCATGTGATAAAGGAGGATATGCGCCCACAGAAAACTACTTCATATACTAATCATGCGCCCAAGTGTGGGCGCATAGTCTGCTCTCGGCACTATGCGCCCAATGCAGAAACGTCCCTACGACCCAGTCAACATCCACGATCAATCATAGGCCGAGGCATGCGGCCACGTCAGTCTCCACGAACAGTCGTCCATCGAAGCATGCAGCCACGATCTACTCACGATCATGCAGTCTTTATGCACCTACGTCCTATGCGCCCAAAGGGAAACTATGCACCCACAGTAAAATCAGTATATTTTCTATTTGTGTGTGCATAACGGTCGTTTCAGTGTAAAACAACTATAAATAGAGGACATATGCCTCTTCAAATGGACAGAACAAAGAGCATTTCAGAGCCAAATTATTGCCCTTCTTGCCAGTGAGACGAGAGTTAGCAATTTTCTTAGATTTTCTTCCACTTTTGTAAATCGGAGTGTCAACGGAGTAAAGGAGCAATTGCCACTCGATCTCCATCGTCCCATTTTCTAGAATTTTTTTTGTACTCGGGGATTCTCAGTACAGGATCTCTCAGGTATAGTCGATTTGTAGTGCCTTGCGCTAATAAGAAAAGACAGTGATTCTTCTCTTTTTTATAAGCGTCTACAAAAATGGTGACTCTGCTGGGGACTACCTTTTCTTCTGATGAGAAGGTGATGACTCAATCCGATACTGTTAAGGTGGGGAGCACTCAGAAGATGCTGATCATAAAGTTCGATCAACAAGCGTACGAAGAGATGCTCTCGAGGGATAGTTCTACTCCCTCAAAATCAGTGAAGCCGAACAAGTCTCGCAAGACTTGGCTTCCTAAGGCTCGTGTCGCATGTCCTACCAATGCTGTAGAAGATGTGCAATCGAGAAACTCTGTCACGTGGGCACATAGGCCTTCAACGTGGGTGCATGGAGCTCCCCAATGGGCGCATAGCTCTGCTACAGAGGCTCCTGATGTGAAAAAGGTGCATGCTGTTCAGGGATCTACTAGCTCGGCAACTCTTCTCCTGAACAACCAACAACAGAGTGTTCAACACTCGAGATTCGGCAAAGGAAAATACTATGATGCCAAGAATGAAGTGCTCGACACTCTGGACAAACTCAACGAAGCTTGCAAACGAAGAAGGCAAAATAGGAGAAAACGTTAATGTTTTCCAAAGTACACGACCAGTGCCATGTGTCCAAAGGAGTATGTGGGCACATGATTCTGGTCAGAAGGCTTCTGTCTTCTATAGACTTTCTGCACCCATGCGCCCAGGCTCTGTTGACCCCTTCTATGTGCCCACAGCTAGGAAGGCCAAGCGTGCTTCCAGATTTCTTGGGAAGCATACGCCCAAAGGCATGCCCCAGGGTCTATGTGCCCACAGCAAAACGGCAGACCCCAACGCGTATAGCACGGGACTGTCTTCAAGGTCATCATGAAACTTAGGTGTGGGGGTTGCCCTTGCACACGAACTAAGTCCGGATGTGCCAACTTCCCTTACAAACCCATATGCAAAGCTTGGTAATACATGTGAAATGGGTTCTAAGGCGAAGCTCCCTTCTGCCGATTTGCGTGACATGAGAACTCACAAGCGTAAAGCGAGGGAGATCATCACTACTCATGAGGTTCCTCTACCGGAGCACCCGTGCACTAGTATTGTCATCAACTGTTGTTGCTCCAAAACAATAAAGTTCCTTCAAGGCAGTCCGTGTTTCGATGACTACAATGTTCTGATGATGAAAAGCGACTATATGTTTCGTCTAACATGGCTTCGTGGGGTCCTCCATTTGGAAGCCTTAATCAAAGAAGGTGGATCACTAATCCAACATTTTCTTGCAGTTCTGTGAACAGAAGAAAAAGAAGAAGTCTGCTAGCAAACAGCCAGCGAGGTGCTACATCTGAAAGAGTCTATATGGGTACTCGGTCATGGACGAGATCCCTTATAGATGGCGAGGACTCTCAAGCTGGGGGGTGCTGTTCCCTCAGAACCTCAAGTTGGGCGTAGTGTTCCCTTAGAGTCTAAAGTGGACGACCTCTACGCCGAGGGTAGCCTTCCAGATGACGATGATATCTTCGAGTCTGACGTTGACTATCTACCTCTTCTGCCTGAAGATAGAGGCCTTCTCAACTCCGAGACAGACAATATCAGCACCAACTGTACTGTTCATTCCCGCGTGCTATCGGCGTACATGGCAGATGAAGAAAGACCTGAAGCCAGTGATCAAACCAGCCAACGACTAGAGAACCTTAAAGTGGCATTTGCCAAGATTACTTATATCCTTACCAACATCATGGCTGTCCAAACTGCTGGTGTTGCTCCCCCACTTCAACCAAACATCTCAGCACATGCTAGTTCGATTCGTAGGAATAACCCTCCTTTACTATAAAAGGAGTACCATTCCGTTGCACCTCCTCCATATCCCGTAAATGCTGGAGGTGGTCCTTCGCCGACAACACTTGACAACCGTACAACAGCCGTTTCTCAATATTTGCTCAATCAGTAGGATATAATTGATTATCTTGTTGCCCGCCTCGATACCATCTCATACAAAGATGAGCTTCAGAAGATGGGGATATCTCAACCTTATCCTCCTGAATGGAAAAATACTACTTATCCTCCTAATTACAAGCCATTGGCGCTAAATTTGTTTGACAAAATGACTTCTCCTCGCCAATACAGGACATACTTTAACACACAAACGTTGTACTTACCAAGAGGCGATATGTTCTTGTCGAAGCTATTTATCAGCACCTTGTAGGAAGGAGCTTTTGAATGGATCTGCAGTCTACCTGACAGTTGCATTAACTCCTTCAAAGACTTGGAGAGGCTATTCCTCAATAGGTTTTACGAGAGTGGCGTGCATGTTAGTATGTCCACCCTCATCAAGACCAAACAATAGAAAAGTGAGACTGTTATTGCTTTTATCGAATGCTTCAGGCGACTAGCCATAAAGATGCCCTTCGGTATACCAGATTCGGAGCTTATGGATACTTGTCGACATAACTTCCTTCCTACAGTGAAGTTCTGTCTGGGTATACATAAGTATGATACATGGCGCTTTCATCGGGGTCGTTAATGCTGCTGAAAATGACGTTCCTAATCTGGAACTACTGGGGTTGAAGACACCCAAATCTGAGGACAAGTGTAAGCACCCCCAAACTATCCCTATCCGTAGGGGTAAAGGAAAAGAAGACTTGAAGGTTGACACTTCCAAGGGAGCTCCCAATTTTCAGAGTGCTCCTAAAAGACCCAAGAAGACTTTATCCTTTGATGAGGATGACGTTATTACCATTTTCAACACATTGATGAAGGGTAATAAACGGGTATTGCCTCCACTACGACGTCCTGAAGAGGCAAGCCGACTCAGCGATCCCATGTACTATCTCTATCATTAGTACGTACACTATTCTACCAAGGATTACATAATCTTGAAAAGGAAGATACAACAACTCATCGACAGCCAAGTTATCAACCTCGAAGCTGAAGACAAGGTTGTGTCTTCTAACATGATCTCTCTTCAATTTGGTGACTTTCCTTCCACAGAAGCTCCAGACGGTGTAGTTCCAATTCCCAAGGCAATAATGGAAGTCATCAACCTGTCGCCAGCTCACGATTCAACATAAACTCTGGTGCCACTCACGACAGAGCGTGGTAAGATTATGTGGGTCCATCTTGACCTTGTACAAGAATAAAGTAGGGGGTAGTGTCTTTCAAAGCAAAGAGGGACAAAAAATATAAGCCATGCCATATGGTGTCTTCTCCTATTTATAAAGTCCTATCTGGTGAGACACGATCCGACAAGACTTACCTACGGACTTCTGACCCTGCACAAGAGGGCGTAATTCCTTCTCAAGATCATATTGCCCCCACAAGTTCAGAAGCTGGTTCGTTTAAGTCCTTAAAAGTCGACAAAGCTAAGCAGAAGGAGACACGATTTGATAAATCTCTGAAGTCACCAGCTCCCGAAGGCATGGATCGACTTTACAACTTTGACATACTGGCACAACTGGCCAATACACCTACCATATTGTCGTTGTTCGATATATTGTGGCTCCCCAAAGAGACGCGTAAAGCTTTAAGTGAGGTACTACTATATGCCGACTCTTATCTAGCAGAAGTCAAAGCTCCCGCTGAAGATCCGGTCTCTTGTCCTCATTGACATAGCACTATGGAAGTGGTTCCCAACATCACCTTTTCACAAGAGGACATGCTACTCAAAAATAATCGTCATGATAGACCTCTGTACTATACAGGGTATATCGGGGCGATTAAGGTGGATCGGATGCATATCGATCCAGGTTCCTCCCTCAGCATCATCCCTAGAAGTTTACTCTAAATTCTAGAGATCCCTTTGCACAAGCTGTCTGCAACCAATACAACTATCATGGATTTTAATGCTAGGAGAAGTCATCCTATGGGCAAGATCCGTCTCAAGTGCCAGATTGGTGATCTCCGGACAGAGGTTGCTTGCTATGTAATCGATGCCAATGTGTCCTACAACGTCTTGTTAGGATATCCGTGGATACACGAAAACATGATTGTTCCTTCTACCCTTCACCAGTGCTTTAAGTATGTCAGCAGTGATGGTATCATGAAGACAGAATTTGTCGATGTCGTTCCTTTCAAGGGTATTGAAGCCTACTATGGAGATTCGGTACTCTACCAATCTCAGCCTCCCATGGATAACGACAATGAAGCTGACGATGAAGCTGAAGTTAATTCATCCGCCAGTGACGGTCCCCTGGTTATCCGAGTCAACGGACGTACTACTCCACAAAGTACTTCAAAGCCTCTCACAATCCGGGTCAAAAAGAAGCATCCTGATGTTGCCGCACCATTGACCATCACTCTCTGCAAAACAACTCGGGTCAAACTTACTGAAACCCATCCTCCCAATCCTGATGAGTTACCCTATGTAGTGAACTTGACCAAGTCTCTGACTCCTGGCCCGGATGATGACGCCCTTAATAAGTATATTAATACTCAAAATAATGTACCTTCATTGGATGATGTCATCCCTGAAGAAAAACTTGCATATTTTTTTAGTAAAGGTTTATTTTTGAATTACTCTGATGTCTCCCAGTCTGTAAACTAGTACATAGATACATTGTATGCCTTAGAGCATGGCATAAGACTATATCTCTGTATGTCGGTCACGACACCCCGTCTGCGAAAAACAGTCTGGCTAGAGGATATCCACTACTTCATCGATCCAGCAAAAAAGAAGGGTGAAGAACTAATCATCTTCGGTCGAATAATTGGCGAAAGAAAGTTCGTTCAAGAGTTTACTACTCCCAATTACAACGCCGAAGCTGACTATGATTCAGGTACAATGCAGCTTTACCGATATAGTTGGCAGGCCAAGAATATCATCCAGAACATGGGATATGATATAAAAAGCGACCAGGGACTAAACCACGGTAAAAGACAACAATTGCCAATATGCCACTTTGCTCCTCCTAGCAAACCCGAGAACTATTATCAACGAAACGGTATTGGTTTGGGTTATGTTACTCCTCCAACAACTCCTAAAGGATCGGATGTTGAAGTTGATCATTGTTCTCATTTTTCTGATTCTTGCCTCTGGGATTTAGACTCTAGTATTGGAGACATGTTCAAAGTAACTCTATCCGTCAACATGGTGTCAGTTGATCAAATTGCAGAAGGTATCCAATCATTTGAGCTCGAACAATAGGCTCAAAAGATGGACACTAGATGAAAGTTATGTTTCGAACAACGTGAACCACCTACTGAAGATAAAGTTGTCCAAGTTAATTTAGGAGATGAATCATCTCTTAAACTAATCTTTATCAGCAAAAATCTGTCTAGTGAGGAACGACAATCTCTTATACAGCTTATAAGAGAATATATCGACGTCTTTGTATGGAGCTATAAAGATATGCCAGGCTTAGACCCTAAAGTTGCTATGTACTTCCTAAATATCTCGTCTAAAGCTAAGCCAGCGAAGTAGCAGCAACGGCAGTTCCGACCAGATATCATGGAGGCCATCGAAAGTGAAGTCAAAAAGCTTATTTCAAGTGGTTTCATTCGCGAAGAACAACACCCTGACTGGGTCGCTAATATTGTTTCGGTCATGAAAAAGAACGATAAAGTTCGAGTCTGTATCGATTACCGTAATTTGAACTCTATATGTCCAAAAGATGAGTTCCCTCTACCGATCACCGACGTAATGATCGACAATACTTGTGGCTTTAAACGAATGTCCTTCATGGATGGGTTCTCAGGCTACAACCAGATTAAGATGTTCCCCGATGATGGAAAATGCACATCTTTTCGAACACCGTTGGGGATATACTGCTATACGGTGATGCCATTCGGATTAAAAAATACGGGTACGACATACCAGCTAGTTATGAACATAATTTTTTGCGATCATTTACAGTTAAAAGTTGTCTCAAGGGCAACCACCTCCAAGATTTAAGAACGATGTTCGAACTGATGCGTACACACCAACTCAAGATGAATCCAACCAAGTCTTTTCTGGGAGTCTCCAGCGACAAGTTCCTTGGTTTTGTATCACTTCAAAGAGTATACATCTTGACCCGGAGAAGGTTAAGGCTATCCTCGATATGAGTCCTCCAAGAAATCTTAAAGAGCTACGTGGACTCCAGGGAAGATTATCCTACATCAGACGATTTATTTCAAATCTTTCTGGAAGGTGTCAACCGTTTACTCAGCTGATGAAGAAAGGAGTATCTTTCGTTTGGACTGAACAATATCAACGTGCATTTGACGACATCAAGAAGTATCTTACAAGCCCCCGAGTGTTGTTGGCTTCGATAGTTGGAAAGCCTTTCTTGTTATATGTTTACGCTATGGATCATTCTCTTGGTGTCCTATTAGCTCAGAAGAATGAAGGCGGTCATGAATAAGCAATCTATTACCTCAGCAGTACGATGGTTGGTGCCAAACACAGATACACACCTGTGGAAAAGGAATGTCTCGTACTGGTATTAGCTATCCAGAAGATACGTTACTATGTGTCTGGACAGACTATCCATATCATATCTAGAGTCAATCCTCTCATAATAGTCATGACTAAACCGGGTTTTCTTAATTCCCTTTTAGATATATGGACAATGCTGTTGACTCCATACGATATGTTGTTCGTTCCTCAGTAGACAGTAAAAGGCCAAGCATTAGCTGACTTCTTAGCAGCTCATCTAGTGCCAAAATCTTCTAAACTCTATGATGAAATCCCAGATGAAGAAGTTGAGTCTAACACCGCAACTGAGGAAATCCCTATTTGGCGAATGTTCTTTGACGGTGTGTCAAGAACATGACATAAAGAAAATATTATGGCCGGAGTAGGGATCGTGCTGGTTTCACCTGATCATCTGGTTATACACCGTGTGTATTCTCTCGTGGAGCCTTGTACCAATAATATGGCCAAATATAACGCCCTACTGATTGGTCTTCAACTGGCAAAATAACTGGGAGTTAACTATCTTGAAGCTTATGGTGATTCTAAGCTAATAGTTAGTCAGGTTCGAGGAGATTATGAAGTTCGTCATGAAGATCTCATCCCATATCACAAAGTGACGATCGAGTTGGCTTCTACCTTCGCTCGATTCTTCATCGAGCATGTACCTTGATTACAGAATATAGAAGAAGATGCTTTAGCCGGTCTGGCTGCTTCCTTGACCGTTCCTATAAATACTCAGTATTCGATCACAGTGTCTGGTCGAGAGTTATTCTGTATAAAAGATGCCTTGCATATTCATCACAGCTATGCAGCAGAGACGAACGTCAACATCAAAGACTGAAGATTTCCTTTTTTAGACTACGCTATCTACGGAATCCTCTATGATGACCCGAAGAAAGCAGTATCTATCCAACGGCGATACCTCAGATTTTACTATGATATATCTACCAAAATACTGTACCGACTTTCTTACGATGGGTTACTGTTACGATGTTTATCAGACACAGAAGCCAAACATGCACTACGTGAGGCTCACGACAAAATTTGTGGTACAGACAAACCAGGCCCCAAATTACAAGATCGTCTCAGACGAATAGGTTATTATTGGTCCATAATGATAGCAGATGCTGTTGAATATGCAAAGAAGTGTAGGGCTTGTCAATTCTATGCTGATTTCATTCATCAACCTTCGGAGTTTCTACACCCGATGGCAGCATCATGGCCTTTTGAAGCTTGGGTATGGACGTCATCGGCCCAATTAGCCGCTATCCTACAGAGGACATCGGTTTATCCTGGCTATAATCGATTATTTCTCCAAATGGACGGAAGCTATACCGCTCATCGAAGTAAAGATATCAAACATGATCAGTTTCGTCAAACATTACATCATCTACCGCTTCGGCCTACCTCGCAGGATTATCCATAATAATGGTCCAAAATTTGTGAGCCATGCATTCTATCGATTCTGTTCAAATCCAGAATGTAGCCTCCACCACTTGTAATCCAGCAGCAAATGGATTAGCAGAAGCTTTCAATAATACTATTATCAAACTTCTCAAGAAATTCGTGACTTCAAACAAGCACGATTGGAATAAGAAGCTCGAGGAATGTCTCTGGGCATACCGCGCAACGGTTCGAACTCCAATAGGTAGTACACCATTCTCTCTAGTTTATGGAAGTGAAGAAGTTTTTCCCTTAGAAATCCAGATTCCCTATCTTCAAGTAGCCTTAACCAATGAGTTGACTGCCGAAGAAAGTTACCGTCTGCGACTACAAGAGCTGGAAGCGCTAGACGAAAAATGTTTATTAGCTCAACATCGTATTGAGCTATACTAAGCACATATTTCTAGAGCCTTTAATAAAAAGGTGAAGAAAACAATCATTCAAATTGGTGATCTGGTCTAAGCAGTGAGAAGACCAATGGCTATGACGCACAAGACAAAAAAAATCCAGCCTAAATAGGATGGTCCTTTCGTTATAGAATCGGTGTATTCTAACAGTGCGTATCGACTAACCAAGCCTGATGGTGACTTGCTTATGATGCCAATCAATGGCAAGTTCCTGAAGAAATATTATGTATAACCTTCAACATTCACAGATACTCTACTTTAATCATGTAAATGTATAGTGTGATGTTTATGTGATTCAGAGAATTGTCTAACTATTATCCGTATTTCAAGAGTCTTGAATACGCCATGGATAATGGGTCCTCTAAAAATTATCTTCGTTTGAACTCTATCCAAACTCGATCTTATAAAAATGGTCACGTCCATATTATCTCTGAACTGTTTTTCGATAATTATTTCCCAGTGGGATAATTAAGAAATATTTTGCCATATCCATATAACCTCTGAGCAAAACACTCATCAGAAATAATCACGTCCATATTACCTCTGAATTATTTACTGACTCCTACTTAAATGTTATATACCCATCCACGTCCATATTATCTCTGGTCGAGATATAAGACATTCTTTGTTATCATGTCCATATTACCTCTATTAGCAGCTTCTTTCAACTTATTATCTATATTCAAGAACCTTGAATATAAAATGGATAATGAGTCCACATCCAATTCTCCAGCGGAATACCTACCAGAAATATCTCTACTACGTCCATATTACCTCTAGTTCTGATATTTCACAAACCACATTCATGAGTTCAGAAAGCTAAAAGATTTTTCATTGAATTGTTCTCAAAAAAGCAGGATACAAGAGTTTTACGGCTAAATGAGCCAATTACAAATAAAAAGACTTAAGGAATACATAATTGATTGATGCAATCCCTCAAAGCTGTAACTTCAGCTTGTGATTTGATAAGAGCACGATGATGCGCTTCTTCCTGCCGAGTAGTCTCATCCCTGAAGGGAACTAGTCTCGCATGCTCCTCCTCCAACTTTACCAGTTGCTCTTTCAATTGGTCTGAAGTTGTGACAGTCACAATAGCCTGAGCTGTATAGTCCTCCTGTTCAGACACAACCGCACTTAAGTTGGTCTCTAGCTGGGCAATCTCCTTATGAAGCCGCGTGATCTGATTGTACTTTTTGGTGATCTGGGCGGCCAGCTTGTCCTTCGAAGAAATACGAGCTTAGCTTGCAGCATTGAACTGTTCATATTGATCAGCCAGCTCACTAATCACTTTAGCCATGGCTTCCTTTCTCGCTTGGAAAGTAGCCTCCTCCTCTTCAATAGCTGCAACCAAAGCTGCATCTTCTATAAGAAACATCGAGGTTTGGCTTCATCGACTGACTTCACAAAATTTGGCCAATCAGTCTTCCAAGTCAGCTAGGACTTTCCTTAAAGCATTTGCCCGCTCCTCGTAACCAGCAATACTTTCATGGACTGCCACCTAACATTCAGCAATAGCCTTCACAGGCCTGAAGGTGGCATTCCGGTTTAAGACTCCAGGAAGCTTCACTTTCAGGATAGAGTAGAAAGCTTTTATGACTTCCTGAGCTATTTCATCATCTTCAGAGGAAGTCGTTGGCGAGGGAGCTTGATGGAGATCTTTCGCTCCAGGAAGAGATACTTGGGAAGAAGTCGAACCTGACAATAAGGCAATATATATATCAGTAATGGGAAGAAAAACTTAAAGAGTGTGAAAGAGTTGTAATTTCATACCTCCTGCCTGCTCAATGTCAACTTCAGCTAGGGAAACAAGAGTAGACCCAGGTCACTCAATGTCAACTTCTGTCGAAACAGATGCAGGTTGCTCGTCTTCTACGGCCCCAGCTGGACCTGGAGCAGATTCGGTAACAGCCGTCTTGGTGCGCTGATCAACTTCTTCAGCTACCAATACCGACTCCCCAAAAAATGGTTCAGAAATAAGAGCCCTAGCTGAACCCGAAGCGGATTCAATAGCGGCCGTCTCAATGCGCCGTTCAATAACTTCTTCAGCAACCGATGCAAGTTTACTGACAAAACCTTCTGCACCAACTACCCTGGAAGAACCGGAGGTAACTTCTTGCCTTTTCTTAGTGTCTAGTATCATGAGAAGTACGTAAAATTGAAGTCAAAAAATCTCATCCGAAGTAAGGTACAAGAATAAGGTACCCACGAGAGGGTGAGCTGATTGGATTTGACTCTCGTCCAACTCTTTTATTAGAGCCCCAAGCTCAGACATATCTCCTAAAGAGATATCATAAGAGGGACAGGCTTCATCCGTCGATTGAGGACGAATGGGGGACACCGTCGCTACGTCCACCTCTTCAGACGAAGAGGCACCTGCCTTGGTCACGACATCAACGGCTTATGCAAAGGACAATTGTAAGGATAAGAAAGCGTTATTTGAAGACTGCACGAGTATTGGTTTTACCAAAACGGCTATGGCATCTTGAAAGGGATCTACCTCCGGAATAGTAATGGCCAGTGATGCCGTTTCACTCTTTTGAGTTTGCCGAGAAGATCTTCTTGGAGGAGGCGAGCCGGCACCCACATCCTTGACCTTCTTTACACCTCTGACAACAAGCTTCTTCTACCTTTTAAAAGTCGACTGTTGAGCCATTTCAGTAGAAGCTTTTCATTTTTGAAGAAAATTATGGAGAGAAGTGTCCTCTTCAATATCTTTCCTTTGCTGTGCTGTAGCAGCCGGCTCTTCAAGAGCTGTCCTTTGTCGTAGTGCTATAGCCGGCTCTTCTGTAGGTGCGGCACCTTCCCTTCTATGGCCCATCATTACTCGGGCTTGTCCTATATCGACAAAAGTGGGGGCAAGCCTAGTTCCCGATATTAAACTATGCTCGCGGTCACACTGAGGATTAAGGGTATTGACCTGAGTATAAAACTTTGCAGCAACAAAGAGCAGGTGAGTTTCAGGTTTATCTTCTGGCAAAGTAAAAATTGCCCCTGTGCATCCGGCGTTGTAATAGCCCCATGCACGCGCCCCGTCAATAAGGCTTCCTATCGACTGAAGATGAGGGTTAGGGTTGCCCAGAAGAAGCTGGCTATACCCAAATTATCGTGCAAAATAACTTAGCAAATAAGGTTCCAGGAAAGTGTGGTCCCTATCCCTGAGCACCAGATGAGAAGGCCTGATAGACTGGAGCCAATGGAATGCTCCAGGAGTCAAGCTCGTATTAAGTGCTACCTCATCTACTAAAGTATCGCCTGCACAGCCGCTGCCAGATGGAGGGGACATCTGAAGAACTCATAATTCTGTAGGAAGCTCAAAGCCCTCCTACAAGCAGGCACCCATGTGACGGCCCAGTCTGCATCATTGAACCTCCGATGAAAGGCATCTCCTGCCAAAGAGTCTGCCATCAGCCCGATATTCTTTAATCTAGGACAGTGCAACACCAGCCATCCTATTAAGTATTAAAAGGGAAGTTCAGTCCTGGCAAAGTCCCTTATACCAGCAAGCATCACTGCTCTTGCAGTAAAGTCCCACAAACCTCGTTGGATGGCGCAGACCATTGTAGGAAGCAGGGCGAACTGGCATACGAACACCAGCCTTACAGTCGGAAGAATCATACCCTGGCTCATCCTCTTGATAGACCCTGAACTACCAGGGACTACACAGTCGCGAAGCCATGTCATCAGAAAAGTGGCCAGCATAGCCTTCTCTGACAATTTGAACTCAGCTTGTCGAAAGAAGTGATAAATCGGGGACTCTCCCTCGGGATCATCGTTGTCGTCGGTGTCTGCTGCCCCGTGATCTGTCATCAGTTGCTCTATCTCAGATTTCGTTGAGGGCTTGCGAGTTGATAAGAAGATTGTGCCATTTTCTTCTTCTTCTTCTTTCCTAATGAAGACATAGTTAGTCCAAGATCTCATATGGGGAATGGCCCCCTCGGTCTTGCCCTTCATTATGATCCTGTGGTAGATGAAGAAGTGACAGAGTAACTCTTTCTACACTCCCACCATCTTAGGGTTTTCCTTCTTCAGGTCCAAAAGCTCTTCATCATAAGGAACATATTCCTCGTACAGCTCCGTTCCCCAGGACAGCTTTGATATTGCCTGCATCTCATGTATAGCCAAACCTATCTTCCCGCCTGGAGTGAAGAAAGTACAGGTGTAATGATTATACAACTCCACCAATGCGATAAACATAGGCCAATTCACTTTTATGCCATATTGGGTGGCTCTAATGGCATAAAATAGGCCGACAGCTTTTAGGGTGTCCTTATAGGTCGAATGCACCCATTCAATAAGGTCACTTCAGAATGGGACGGGGTATCTCCAACCTTCCATCCCCAGGGTGCAGCCCCTTCGTGGAATAGGATGTGGAGCCCTTGACACACTTGAAGGTGTCTTTCTTCCGGTCAACGGAGTTAAATTGGATATTGCCAAAGACGACTCTATGAAGTTCAGGGGTTAGATCCTATTTCATCTGTCTCCGGACAACTAAATCGGTAAATGCCGATAGAGGGTATTGGCATTCCATAGTCGACAACCATATCCTAAGGTCATTCAATCTGACCACTAGAGGGTCCCATAGACGTTTCGGCTCATCATCCTCAAACTCCAGGCTGTCACCAAATAAAAAGTACGGTCTCTTGAAGCTCCACGCCCCTCCAAGCACGAACTTCTCACTGTTCATCATCTGCTTCAGGAAAGTCTTGTCCTATTCAAGCATAGCGATCATCCGCACCGAAGGCTAGTTCTAGCTGATCTTAGCCTCGATATTCCTGATCATTGTGGTGACGAGGCTCAAATCCAGAGCATGGCGGGCAGAGCCGAGAGGAATCCCACCAAGAGCCGGGACAACCATGTCAACTATAAAAACAGAACAAAAAGTCAAAAAAAGGCTGTCCTGGAAAAACTTTTTATGCGCCTGATGTCTATGCGCCCACATGACCCTTGGGCGCATAGGAGTCCTTCTCGAACACAGAATATTTTTGTGCTGGTGCATAACATGTTGCTGTAAGAAGCAACAAGTATGTGTGCACATGACACAGTGGGCGCATAAAAATGCTACACAGAGGAAGGTTGCTTTGGGCGCATATCAATGGCTATGCGCCTAAGCAAAAATAAGTTTGAACGTCACAAATTAACGCTTTGGACCTTATTTAAGGACATCGCCTCACCCAGAATGGGGTCCTGGACCAGTGAAGACATTGTCGAAGGAAGAGATCCGCTCGCTGCAGCCTCTTTACCCTTCGCGAACCTCTTGGGAGTCGAACCAGCCTTGGGAGACATAATCTCACAAAAAAGAGGAAAAAAAATCTTGAAAATTTCTGAAAAGTGGAGAGAATGAATTTTCTCTCTCCTCAAACCTATTTATAAGCAAAATAGGGTACTATGCGCCCACCGGGTTATGTGCCCACACAAGATCCAACGTTTGTATATTATGCGTCCACAATTTGCTGACGTAGGCTACGCATAGACATCACAAAGAGAGTGGACCTCTTCAAATTCTGTTCCAACAAATCTGTCAATTCAGATTTTTTTTTCAACATCCTTATTTGACAGCATGGCAACATTCATACGCCCAAGAAGATGATCTGTCATGCGTCCATAAAGCTATTAAATGACTTCCATGCTTCTTTCAATGTATTCTAAACTCGTTCGAGTATCAAAAACTTTGAAGGGGTCTTATAGAAGCATGAAAATAAAGGACTATGCTTCCACACTGAAGGAGCTGTTATGCGCCCATATGATAAAGGGGGCTATGCGCCCACATGATAAAGGGGGCTATGTGCCCACATGATAAAGGGGGCTATGTGCCCACATGATAAAGGGGGTTATGTGCCAATAGAAAATGACTTCATATATTAATCATGCGCCCAAGTGTGGACGTATAGTCTGCTCCCAGCACTATGTCCTCAAGGCAAAAACGACCCTACGACCCGGTCAACATCTACGATCAATCATGGGTCGAGGCATACGGCTATGTCAGTCTCCCTGAGCAGTCGTGCATCGAAGCATGCAGCCACGATCTACCCACGATTATGCAGTCTTTATGCACCTACGTCCTATGCGCCCAAAGGGACACTATGTGCCTACAGTAAAATCAGTATATTTTCTACCTGTGTGCGTATAACAGTCGTTTCAATGTAAAATAACTATAAATAGAGGACATATGCCTCTTCAAATGGACAGAACATAGAGCATTTCAGAGCCAAATTGTTGCCCTTCTTGCCAGTGAGCCGAGAGTTAGCAATTTTCTTAGGTTTTCTCATACTTTTGTAAATCGGAGTATCAACAGAGTAAATGAGCAGTTACCGCTCGATCTCCATCGTCCCATTTCCTAGAATTCTTTTTGTACTCGGAGATTCTCAGTGCAGGATCTCTCAGGTGTACTCAATTTGTAGTGCCTTGAGCTAATAAGAAAAGACAGTGATACTTCTCTTTTTGTAAGTGTCTACAATTTTTTTAAAAAAAGAAGGAATACTGTTCCTTACAGAATAGTACTATCCTAAAAACCGACTGTGGGCGCGCAGTAGAAAGGGATTTCCTCGATGTTTAAATCTCGATGAAATCACATCCATTTTATCAAAATCAAATTCCTACAGGATCTTGATCGAATTCTCTTCCGGATAACCCTAAATCCTTGTATAAATCAAAATTAAATTCGAATTTAAAATCAAGCCTAAATCCTATCAACTAATTCGTTTTAAACCTCCGACGCATAAGAACCCATTTACAAAAGCTCTGTCATATACTCTCGAAAATTCTCCAAACCTGTTCGAAGTCTTCGCAGAAGATGCACGCACACCTCCTGGTCGTCATCGACGCCTGCACGCCACTTTAGGTCGCCGTCTAGGGCCTGAACGGCCGAGGGATAGGGGACCCTCTATCCTGTGGCAAATAACCAGGTACATTACTTCGTCGTAGTTTTTCTACACCTATCTAGAACGATTTTGACTTGTTAAAATCCTATAGACAGTCTATATGACCATCTTCCAAGCCCTTCAAAAGGTTTCAATTGTGAGACATTTACGATCTCAGAAATCTCCCTTAAAATTTATGAAAAACTTGGTTATCGAAAAATCAAAATAGAACCTAAAACTGTCCAAGCACCAAGTTTGAAGGCATTTTTTTGGCAACCTGCCAAAAAAATTTCAAAAACTAGAAGAACAAAGTTTTAGCCAAACTATAGGGCTGCAAAATACTATTTGTAGTTGCTGATTTGATTCCCTATGAATCGAGAAAACGGTTTTCAAATATTGAGAAAAAATAAGTTTTGAAAATGTAGATTTTAGAAAACTTTTCACGATACGGCATGTGCCCCAACAAACTGGGCGATATGGTCATAAACTATATGCATCAAAAGATGCATATGGATGTTGCCGACGTGTGGGAACTGACGGAACTCGAATTCGTTGCTTGTGCGCAACGAAATCAGTACGTATCCGTCAAGATACCCCCGTATCGACCTATTGCAAACTTGGCCATAACTTTGTGCATGTTCGATATATCGAGAGAAAACTTGCACCAACAAGACCGTATCAAAATTCTGGTCTTGTATGCCATGTTTGGTCCGATTCTGTGAAGGTCGACCGGAACGTCTATTTGGTGGGCCTGCGACCCGATCCATAGGACAAAATTATACACGGCCTGCCGGAATCCAACTTTGGACATACTGCTGGATTTGACTCCTCAAATCAGACCTGTAGATATATAGTTTGATGACTTTAGAGACCAAGATACTGGCACGCATTTTGGTACAAAATAGGTCCAACGGCGGACATCGTTTTGACCCGAAATTATGATTTTGCCCCTGTTTCAGAAATGGACTTTTGGACAGGCGTTTCCTAGATATATCTTTTACATCGAAAACATTCTTGATGTTTGTTTCAGCATCCTGAGCTGTTCGTAGATTTTGGCTTTCTTGCTTCATCGATTTGCTGGTTTGAGCTATTGGATCTTGCGCTTTTGCACACAACCTCGGGCAAGATACCTTGTCATATTTACTGCTTATATTTAGTCTGCATTTTATTTAGTTATTGCATATCACTGTTTATTTATTTTTAGTTCTTCTAGTTGTACCATTATTACAGTTTATGATTTACTACCTCCCAGTGATATTAGCTTTGCTTTATCTATTATCTTTTGATTGCATATGAACCTAGTGTTAAGGGACTACCATCTGTAGTGTATTGCATAAACCTTGACACAGTTGTACTATGAGATATGTGTGAGATGAGTAGCATGTAGAGGTACTTATGTGTCGGCTACTCACCCGTGAGCATGCGTTAGGTCTAACTGCTAATAGAGGCATGCTAGGAGAGCGCAGTTAGTAGAGGTACATGATCGTGGATGCGACTTAGATAGGTGCACAGGGAGGGAAGAACATTTCTTTGTCGTATGGGCTTCTATTGCACATTCCCTTGTAACCAGGAAGCTCCGCTGGAGATACGGGTATGATGACCCCCTCAGGTTGGCGACTGATGTTTTTGAACGTTTTGTGCTTCGTCACTGGTTCCCAAGAGGGGACTATACAAGATCCTATTTACAGCCAGGGCACTGTTGACACAAAATCACAGTCAACCAAATATTAATAAAATTGCCAATATGATACTTGTCATAATTTAATATGACACATCAAGACAGAACCCAGTGCAAGACCGACGTCGGCTCTATCCTGCAGCGTACTTTGTTTTTAATTCTGTATTTTTTACTTTTATTGAGTCTAGATAAATGTAAACTGAGTCGCACTGAGTAGTTTAGGCCTATACCTATCTCCAAACCACAAACCAAAAGCTCCACCAAACCAAACTAGCCCACATAGCCCATTTGAGCAATTCTGTCTCCTGGAGACAGAGTTCGGGCCGAACTCTGCCTCCACACAGAGTTTGGGCCGAACTATGTCCCCTAAATTACAAGACCCTAATTTTTAGGGTTTGTTGTATGCTAGTTGTCTATCGGCCAAAAATTTGAATTCTTGACACAGAATTCTGGTCGAATTCTCCATATTGCTACTAGTATAAATAGGCCTTGAATTCTCTCATTTTCAATCATCCAATCTTCTCTTCTCTTCTCTTCTCTCTAAAGACTTATACAAGTCTTAACCTTCTCATCTACTAGCCACAAGCTCCTTAAGCCTCAAAGTGCTCAGTGCTCTTCAGTTAGTAGTTTATGCAAGAGTCAAGAAAGTCGCTTAGAAAATTCCAAGCATCGCCACTGCGATCTCTGTAAGAAGTTGACGTTCTCTTCTGAAGAAAAGGCATGGGGTAGAAAAGGCACGGGGTGTAACTACTATTTCACAAATAGTGGATTTAATCCTGAGCTAGGGTTCTCAGGCCTGGAGAAGTCCTTCACGAGGAAAACTAGGTTAAAATCGGCTGTGTTTGCGTATGCTCTCTTGCTCTTTATATTTTTGCATTTACTCTGATTATTTATTGTTAGTGAAAAGAGTTTAATTTTTAATTGGCCATTATTATTATAAACCCTATTCACCCCGTCTAGAGTTGCCTATTTGTTCTTCAATTGGTATCAGAGCTCTATTCTCTCAACAAGGACTAACATCGTAGAGCTGATCCATGGCAACCACACAACCTATGTTTTCCAATCATAGTGAAGGACAGTCCACTCATCGACCACTCCTATTTGATGAAACAAACTACACCTATTAGAAAATAAGGATGAGTTTCTATTAGAAAATAAGGATGAGTTTCTATCTCTAGTCTCTAGACTTCCGTCTGTGGACCATTGTCACCGATCGTTGCAAAAAGCCCGTAAGAATAGTTGTCAATGGAGATCTCGTCGAGAAATCCAACGATAGATATTTCGACGAAGAAAAGAAACAGGCGAGTCTAGATGCTAGAGCTATTAATGCTTTATTTTGTGCAAGAAACATGAACAAATTTAACAGGGTCTCGACATGCACCACCTCGCACGAAGTATGGAAACTTCTAGAAGTGACGCATGAAGGAACCATCCAAGTCAAGGAGTCAAAAATCAGCCATCTCACTCAAGAATACGAGGCGTTCAAGATGAAGCCTAATCAGACGATCACCCAAATGTTCATAAGGTTCCTTGACATCATCAACCCTCTATCATCTCTTGGCAAACAATATACAAATTATGAGAAGATTCGCAAGTTACTTAGGGGGCTACCAAAGATTTGGAACCCTAAGGTAACAGCTATCATAGAAGGAAATGAACTTACCACAATGTCTATAGAAACATTGATGGGAAAGCTAATGACCCACGAGCTCGACCTCAAAGATTTCGACGAACCTGCTCAAAAGGCAAAAGAGAATGCCCTAAAAGCTCATCGTCGAAGGGCTGATCCTGAAGATACTGACGACGAAAATTCTGAAGGAGATGATCAAGCTCTTCTAGTTCGCAACTTCAAGAAGTTCATTTGCTTCATTCGAAGAAAGAAGGAACAACAAGAAGATGACAAGGAAGAACCAACGTGCTACGGCTGCAAAAAGACTGGACATGTTCGAAAAGACTGTCCATTTGCAAAGAAAAGCAACCGATATAAGAATCCCTACAAGAAGTCCTCTTCAAAAAAGTATGCCAACACTAGTATTTGGCATGAAAGTGAAGCAAGTGATTCCGATGAAGAAAATGACTCTCCTCAAGACACCGTAAATGTCTGCCTAATGGCGAAATCCGAAAAGGTAACTAGCGAAACTCTCGATGACTATACTTTTGATAAACTTGGCGATGCATTTAATGATTTACTAAATGACCACAAGAAATTCATTATTAAATATAAGCATGCCAAGGAGAGAATCAAAAGCTATGAAATAGAGATTCAAAATCTTTCTTCCTTGCTTGATAATATTAGAGACACTCCACCCACGAAAATTAATAATGAGGTGTCCAAGCTTAAGTTAAGCATACATGATGCCGAAGCACTTATTGAAAAGCAAACACGTGAGATCATAGCACTCAACAATGAGCTTGCTGAAGAAAAGAACAGACACAAGATCTCTATTGCTAAGATTGATGGTTTAAATGCTAAGTGTAATGAACTGCATGTTGCCTCTAAGAAATTAGAGATTAGATTGGGAAAACAGGTTGCTCAACCTCAAATTCAATCCCCCAAAACATACATAAAACACAAGACCACTCATAATAGTAAAACAGGTCACCCACATGCAACACGTAAACATGCTTACATATACATGTACTTCCATGCAGCACCTAAACCACATGTACATAGACATTATTCTCATAACTATCATTCTGCTGCTACATATAGTTACTATTCTGCTAAATATCACCATGTTGCAATAGACATAACCATCATCCTGCTCCTATATATAGTCACTATCATGCTGTTCCACACAACTATCACCATGCTGCATATAGACATCACCATCAACATGCTCCTAATACTAATAGGCATGCTACTTGTACTTACTGTAGATTACATGGTCATATCTCACCACAGTGTAGAATTAGGAAAATAGTTGACATCAAACTATATGCATGGGTACCGAAGACTAACAATTCAGGACCCACAAGAACTTGAGTACCAAAGGTCACATCTACTCATGTAGGTGGACCGTCCTCCCTCAATTAAAAGCAAGTGGATTCTCGATAGTGGATGCTCACAACATATGACGGGAGATACAAATCTTTTTGCATCACTATCGATGAAGAGGAAAGGGTATGTATCCTTCGGTAATAATTTAAAGGGCTACATCATAGGTAATGGTACTATTGGTCATCCTCCTTCTCCTGTAATAAAGGATGTCTGCCTAGTGACCGAGTTAAAGCATAACCTGATCAGCATAAGTCACCTTACTGATCATGGATATGATATTAACTTTGGACAAAATAAATACGATATTTATGATAGGTCAACGGAAAGACATCGCTTTTGAAGGGATAAGAGAGGATAACATTTACATTTTCTACCTATCTAGAAATACTAACAGTGCAGAAAGATGCCTCTACGCTCACAAGGATAAGAGACTGTTGTGGAACCAGCCTCTTGGTCATGCCAATATGGATACTATATACAGGATATCGATAAAGAAGCTAGTAAGAAGTTTGTCCGACATCACATTCAAAAAGGACACGGTATGTGTTGAATGTGAACTAAATAAGGCAACCAAATCTTCATTTCATTCCATAAACACTTTAAGTACTACTAGACCCTTACAATTACTGTACATGGACTTATTTGGTCCTAGTAGAGTAGCCAGTCTTGGTGGAAAACTCTATGCTTTTGTTATAGTAGATTATTTTTCTAGATTCACTTGGGTTTTCTTTCTTTTAAACAAAAGCGATGCTATTTCTGTTTTCAAAATTTTTGCTAAAAATGTTCAAAACGAAAAAGGCTGTATGATTACTCGAATCCGAAGTGATCATGGAGGCGAATTCAAAAATTCCGATTTTGAAAAGTTTTATGATTCAAATGGTTTTGATCATGAGTTTTCTTGTCGTAGAACTCCTCAACAAAATGGTGTTATAGAGCGGAAGAATAGGACTCTTGGCAATATGGCTAGAGTCATGTTGAATAAATTTTTACTTCCGAAATATTTTTGGGCTGAAGCTGTCAGTACAGCGTGCCATATTTTAAATAGGGTGCTTATTCGACCTATTTTGAAAAAAATACCCTATGAGCTTTGGTATGGTAGGACTCCAAATGTTTCATATTTTAGAGTGTTCGGTTGTCGCTGTTTTATCCTTAACACCAAAGACAACTTAGGTAAATTTGATGCCAAAGCTGACGATGGTATTTTTCTTGGCTATGTTGCTAAGAGCAAGGGATATAGAGTGTTCAACAAACTCTCATCGATTGTAGAAAAGTCTACTAATGTGACTTTTGATAAGAAAAATAGTACAGCAGCTATCCATGGGGGGGGGGGGGGGGGGTGTTGAGCCATTAACTTCTACGCCGATGAATACCACTCCTAAAACCAACTCTCTGGAGGGCTTACCGAAGAAGTTCGAATTCAAGCCGTCACATCCAGAAAACTTGGTAATAGGTGAGGTATCACGCGGAGTAAGTACTCGATCATCGTTAAGAGACTCCATTGCTACAATGCTTTCATTTCACAATTTGAGCCTAAAACTGTTTTAAAAGCTTTCAATGATAAGTTTTGGATTTCAGCTATGTAAGAAGAATTCAACCAATTCGAAAGAAGCCAGGTTTGGGAACTTATTCCTAAACCAGCTAACCATTCGATCATTGGTACTAAATGGGTTTTTCGTAACAAAGTAATTGAAGATGGTTCGATCACTCACAACAAAGCTCGTCTAGTAGCTTAAGGATACAACCAAGAGGAAGGTATCGACTACGATAAGACGTATGCTCCTGTTACAAGACTTGAATCCATTCGGATGCTTTATGATTTTGCAAACTTTCATAATTTTAAACTTTTCCAAATTGATGTCAAAAGTACTTTTCTGAATGGTTTTATTAAGGAGAAGTTTTTGTAAAACAATCCCCTAGATTTGAAAATCACAAATTTCTCGACCATGTTTTCAAACTCAAGAAAGTGCTATATGGCCTCAAACAAGCCCCAGAGCTTGGTATGAACGCCTAAGCAATTTCCTGCTAGATAAAGGTTTTTCAAAAGGGAAGATTGACACTACACTATTTATCAAAAGTTTTCAAAGCACTATTATTGTAGTACAAATTTATGTAGATAATATCATATTCAGTTCTACTAATGAAGATCCTTGCAAAGATTTCGTTAAGTATATGCAGAACGAATTTGAGATGAGCATGATGTGGGAGCGCTCACCTACTTTCTTGGATTGCAAGTCAAATAAACTTCGTAAGGAACTTTCATCAGCCAGTCAAAATACACAAAGGATATGCTGAAGAAGTTTGATCTTGACAACGTCAAACCAATCAGTACTCCTACGGCTACTACGACCAAGCTAGAACCTGATGAAAGCGATAAACCTGTTGACTAACGTAAGTATCGAGGTATGATTGGTAGTTTACTTTATTTAACTGCTAGTCGTCCCGATATCATGTTTAGTGTTTGTCTGTGTGCTCGCTATCAAGCTAGTCCAAAGGAATCACACATGTTCATCGTTAAGCGTATCTTTCGATACCTTAAGGGTACTGTTACAGTGGGCTTATGGTATCCCAAATCCACATCCTTTGACCTCATTGGTTATTCGGATGCTGATTTTACAGGATGTAAAGTCGACCATAAAAGTACAAGCGGTACGTGTCATTTATTAGGCAAGGCTGTAGTCTCTTAGTTTAGAAAAAGCAGAATTCTGTCGCACTATCCATAACAGAAGCTGAATATATTGCAGCTGGTCGTTGTTGTGCACAAATTCTGTAGATGAAGCAAACCCTTGCAGACTACAACCTATCTTTTATGCACATTCCTATATTCTGTGATAATACTAGTGCTATCAACCTTACTAAGAACCCTATATGTCACTCACGCACGAAACACATTGAAATTTGTCACCATTTTTTGTGTGACCACCAACAGAATGATACTATAAACTTAGAATTTATTAACACTGATCATCAGCTGGCAGATTTCTTTATTAAACCACTATCCGAAGAGCGTTTCAACTTTCGGTGTCGTGAACTAGGAATTTTGGATGAAGCGGTTATTCATTAAAGTGGCCTGCATAAATATCGATTATGTCATGGTTCCTTATGATAATTTTGTTATGGGTACAAGCCGAAATGGTCCTTCTGACAACAAGGCGTAAAAGTCTAAGCGACACGGTGTACTAGTCTCCGGACTACCGCTAGCTGGGATCCGGCCCCTGCAGCTACCTCAAGGCAGTTTCACCATACTCAATTGTGTCATAACTCCTTGTTTATTACATGGTTTAATTTTATTTATAACTTGCTAAATTCAAATTTTCAAACTTTATTTTTTGTTCATTTGATTCAGCTTTTTGAAATCTTCTGCTTGAATTTGCACTTTTGAAAATTCTAATATTTTATGCCTATCCTTTCATTCTTTTCAACTAAGTATTGATTTCAACTTCATTTCAGACTGGCTTCAGTTCTGGCCCCATAACACAGAATTCGTGCCGAACTCTGTCTAACACAGAGTTCGAGCTGAATTTGGTCTGTTCATTCTAGAACTTCAGTCGGGCTTAGCCGCTAATCTTTGTTTCATCCAAGGGTCCAGATTTTACCCGACCATTCGAACCCCCTTCTTAAAAATGGGCTCTTCCTCTCTCTCTCCTCCATTGTCTCCTCCAAAACTACTCCAAACCCTTCCTCTTCAAACCCTAACCCTAATTTTCTTCTTCTAGTGAGAATTTCTTCTCCAAATACTAAGGGAAGATCTCTTACATTATTCTCTTCCATCCTCCATCATCCTTTTGAGGTATAATTTCTCCTTTCTCTCCATCTCAATTTCATATTTTTTCTATTTGCTCATGGCACCTAGGTTGTTTAATAGAGGAAAGAGGCTTCGAACCGATGGTGCTTCCTCTTCGAATCCTCCTCCTCGTAATAATCAACCTATTTACCCTTTGTTCAATCCACCATATCCTATTAACCCCGACACGTTTGATGATCGAATATTTGTATCATTGGAAGCCTCAAACGAATGGTTCAATGATTTTCGATCACGTCCTGTGTGCACTGGCCATCCCATCAACTTTATTACCTTTTTTCGTTATGATTAATTATTTTATGATTTTTGTTTTGATGAATTAGTGTCTACAAATTCACTTATCTATTTTAATGCAATTCAAATGTTTTATTGCAATCTCACTTTTGATGACACTCGTTTATATTCTTGTGTTGCTGGAATTGACATATCTATCAATGACTTTGAACTTGTGGAATATCTTGAAATTTCGGAGCCCAACTCATGGGAGAAACTTGTCGATGCACGCAAGTTTCAATTCCCCGATGGGTCCTCCCTTGAAAGCTTCAAGGACGATTTGTCTACCCCAAACACACGTCCAAGCAAGTTACTTGCAAAGTTCCTCAACCCCTATTTCTACGAGCTTCATCGTATTGTCTTTTCTACGATCCTGCCCAAAGAGGGATCGACGGATGAGGTTTCGTAATTTGAGATTTTTGCTTTGTATCACCTTCACTTCCATGTCCCGTTCAACCTTCCACGTACCATGATGGACTGGATGATCAATGCTAGGAAGAGGCCACGATCTTTGGTTTATGCTCTCTATCTTCCTATGGTTTTTTGTGCTTTTCATGTCCCTCTCGATGAGTGCCAATTCCTTCCAGCCCCTGCCTTCCTATCTAAGGCACGGTGGCTTCAGGCAGCTGTCGGATCTTCGGCTGAGTCCGAGCACTCTGATGCTCAGGCTGATGCACCTGCTCTTGGGCAGCCTGAGCCCCCTCCTCATGCTACTCTTGAGTCTATTCAGACGATGCTTGTGATCATTTCATATTGGAGGACGATCGCTGGACCCAGCTCGACTATCGTACAACATTGCAGATGAGTGCCATCAGCAACTCACTGCATGATATCCGGTACTCTATGTCTCGGCATCCTTCTTGCCACTGACGACCCTTGGGTCATGCGCTATCTGGATCCAGATACGGCTTTTGTGGATCCTAGTCCCAAAATACTTAGGACTAGGTACGTATCCATGCCAGCTGCATACATACGAAGTATACTCCAATATATGGAAACCTCGTATGAATACATAAGCTGTAAAATGCAGTAAACCAAGAGTAATCTAATCTCATCCACAAATGAAGAATAAAAGATATCATATAATCAACTGTAATAAGTCTTTGTACAATACGTTGGGCGGAGACAAATCAACTACCAATAAGTAAGGAAAAATATACATAGAAACGGAAATAATTTGGCGGGAGTAGCAAAGAAAGACCTAAGACACATCATCTCCGAATGAATAGAGAAGATCGCGACCTCGACTTGAACACCTGCAATATCACAGAAGCACACAGCTAGAGAGATAACCAGGTCCTTAGAGGGACGTAACAAGATACAAGAAGAACATGCCATAAATACTGAATACAAAATATGCCACAAAGAAAATAAATGACAAGACAACAATAAGGTAATCTAACCGTACTACTGTGTTCATGCAGTTAAGAACAAACCTCCAACGCATGGGCATCTAGATCAGGAGCAGTAATCTCAGGTATGGTCCCATTAGGATACCAGGGACCTCAAAGCATAACATTCCTCGAATGTCAGAGGCCAGCAGAGCATAATATTCTTCAAAGCATAATATTTGGATGTGGCATTTAAAGTATTATTTGGATTTAAATAGATTTTTGGATATATATACATATAAATGTACATACATATATATATATAATTTTTTTTTTCTTTTACATATATATATATATATATATATATATATATATATATATATATATATATATATATATATATATATAGAGTTTAAAAAGATTTTTTAAAAAAAGATAAAAGTGAGATATGTGGTAACCGACCACATAAAATAAGCAAGCAGCAGCTAATAGCCGCCCACACCCCAAGCAATATAGCAGCAAGAACTTGGCCGTCCACCAAAGGAAATAAGCACAGTAGCACCAACTTGTAGGCCGACCACCCCCAACAATTTATATATATATACACATATGTGTATATATATTTGACTCTCAAAAAGAAAAACCCTAATCTCATCCTCTTTTCTCCTTCCTTTCTCCTCCCCCTCTCCTCGACGTGCATGCCATGCCTCGTCGGAGGGATGGCAGTCCTGCCTCACGGTCGCCACGGCGACAACATCAAATGCCACAATAACAGAATTTAACATCGAGGTACCTAACTTTACCGTACTATTTCTTCTTCAATTCTAGTCCTTTTTAGATTCGTAAATTCGTGTAGAAAGCCCACATGACCCTCATCGAGATCCTCCAGGTGGATTTTGACATGGCAATCCAACTTGCTCCAAAAATCGAGGCGAAGTTGGAGAAAAACCACTTTTCTGGAATATTAAAAACTGTTTTGAAACATCAAATTGTCGGCCAATTTTCGTTCTGTACATTAAAATTTTGTAGAAACTAATTGATGGCAATCAAAGACAAAATAACCGAGATTGTAATGCACCTTCTAGATTCACTTTTTATCTAGTGTGTAAAAAGTTACACGTTAAAGTTTCACAAAAAATTGTAAATTCAGTTTTCAAAAAGTAGAAAAACACACCGATACGGTGTCCATCCTGACAAAACAGACGACGTGGTCGCGCACTATACGCATCAAAAGGAGCGTATGGATGTTATCGACGTGTGGGAACTGACGGAACCCGATTTTGTTGCATATGCGCGACGAAATCAATACGTATCCGTCGAGATACCTCCGTATCGACCCTTTGCAAATTAAGTAACAACTTCGTGTACACTCATAAAATTGTGACAAAACTTGTGCCATTGGACTCGAAATATTTTTCTGGTCCTGTTTGCCAAGTTTGGTTCAATTCTGAGAAGGTTGATCAGGACGCTATTTTGGCGGGCCCACAATCCCACTCAACGGACAATTTTGTGCATTGCCCACCGGAATCCAAAATTGGACATACTGCTGGGTTTGTCTCATCAAAATAAATATTTAGACATGTAGTTTGACGACTTTTAAAACCGTAGATATTGACACGCATTTCGGTGTAAAGCGGATCCAACGGTGGATATTGTTTTGACCTGAAATTATGAATTTGTCCTTGTTCCAGAATTTAACATTTGGACAGAAGTTGCCTAGGCATATCTTATATTCCAAACTCGTTCGTGATGTTTGTTGCAGCATCCGGAGTCATCTGCGGGATTTGGCTTTTCTTGCATCGTTTATTTGTCTGTTCGAGCAACTGGATTATTCTCTTTTGCACGTAACCTTATACAAGATACCTTGCCATTATACTGGTTGCATTCAGTCTACATTTTATTACATATCACTGTTCATTTTTTCAGTTATTACAGCTCTTGATTTACTATATGCTTAGTGATTATTAGTTACTTTATTACTATCCTTTGATTGCATATGAACCTAGAGTTAGGGGACTACCGTTTGTAGTGTATTGTATACGCCTCGACACAGTTGTACCACGAGGATGTGTGAGATGAGTAGCATGCAGGGGTCCTTGTGTATGGGCTAATCCCCCATGTGCATGCGTTAGGGCTAACTGCTAGTATAGGCATGTTAGGAGACTTAGCAGTTAGTAGAGGTATATGAGACATGGATGTGACTCTGTTAGGCATTGGATGGGAAGAACAGTTCCTTAACGTATGGGTCCTTTATGCACTTTCCTTATTACTGATCCTGCTAGCCTCTAACATTCGAGTAATGTTATGCTTTGAGGTCCCTGGTATCCTGATAGGACCATACCTGAGATTACTGCTCCTGAGCCAGATGTCCATGCGTTGGAGGTTTATTCTTAACTGCATGAACACAGTAGTTCGGTTAGATTATCTTATTGTTGTCTTATCACTTATTTTTTTGTGTCATATTTTGTATTCAGTATTTATGGCATGTTCTTCTTGTATCTTGTTACGTCCCTCTGAGGAACTGGTTATCTCTCCAGGTGTGTGCTTCTATGATATTGCAGGTATTCTAGTCGAGGTTACGATCTTCTCTATTCATTCAGAGATGACGTGTCTTGGGTCGTTCTTTTCTACTCCCGCCAAATTATTTCCGTTTTTATGTATATTTTTCCTTACTTGTTGGTAGTGGATTTGTCTCCGCCCAACGTATTGTACAAAGACTTATTACAGTTGATTTTATGATACCTTTTAATCTTCATTTGTGGATGAGATTAGATTACTCTTAGTTTACTGCATTTTACAGCTTATGTATTCAAACGAGGTTTCCATATATTGGAGTATACTTCGTATGTATGCAGCTGGCATGGATATGTACCTAGTCCTAAGTATTTTGGGACTGGAGCATTACAACAATAACCCCTATTTTTTAATTTATTATTTTTATTATTTTATTAACTTAAAAATGAATTTATGCAATTTATGGGTTTTATTAATTATTAAAGATGACTTTAGCCATTTTCGAGTTTTGGAGCGCTAGACGACCATGAACTTTCGTACGGAAGATGTAGCAGTGTGCTTTGACCAGTATATTAGTCATGCCGTGGGAGGCCTAGCCATAGTTTTGTCCAAACTAGGAAAACCATGCAGGAACGAAGTAGTAAAGCGCAATACTCTAGAGGAGGGGGTGAATAGAGTTGGCAGCGGAATAATGCTAATTAAAAATGTTAGCAGCACAATCACAGAATATTAATCATAACTAAAATAATGTAAAGGCAAAGTTAAAAGAGCAAACGCAAAGACAGCGATGTATACTGGTATCCCTCTGTTGATGACTAATCCAGTCGGTAGAACTCTTGCTACTAGTTGAATCCACTATTGGAAAAACCGTAAGTTTTCTTACGAAGTCCTTGCAACTTCTACAACGCGAGCTTTGATACGAAGAACTCGTCCAACTTCAAATGTGAAGAGGTATTCTTCAATCAAGCCTTCTGATTACAATCTCTCAGAAACTTCTAGACCGTACCGCACTGGCAAATTGACTAGAGGATTGTAACTGGCTTGGGATCTGAAATTGAAAGCTCTAGAAAAACTCTTTGGAAGATTGAAAGCTTTAGATAGAGAGAAGATTGAAAGTGAATGAGTAAATTGAAATGATCGAAATCCTTCTCTATTTATAGGAGTTCCAAAGGCAGACTTCTGTCAGAATTCGGGCAGAATTCGGGCAGAACTCTATGAGCAAATCTCGGTCAAATCCGCAACTGCAGGAGGACCAAGTTCCAAAGATTCAAAATCACAACGGCCACCAACCGAACTCTGGCCGAACTCTGGCCGAACTCGGTCCGAGTTCTGTCAGGGTTAAGTCAGGGTTTAGTTAGGGTTTTTGAAAAAGCTTTTGGTGATTTTTGAAAACCTTTTTGAAAACCTTTTTGTAAACCTTTTTGAGAGGTCATTTTAAAAACATTTTGAACTCATTTAGGGATAGCCTATTTGCCAGTACGACTCGGTGTACAACATATTCCTAGACTCAAATAAAATGAAAAATATATTGCATAAGAAATTACAGACTCGAGTAGGCAAACAGATCTTCGGTCTTGAATGGAGTGGATAGCCAATCGTGATCATGTCCAAGAATTCGAGATGTTCCGACTAGCTTCGTATATCCAGACAGAGTTTGATCAATTATTAAAATCATGTTGACCATATGACCAATGGGCCAACAATCTCCCCCATTTTGATAATTGACAAACTATGAAATGATATAACATTAAGCTAAGCTTGTTCAAAAATATCAAAAAGTAGAAATTATTCATATCCTGTATTATCTCAAAAGAAATGTTAGATCTTTAATTTTCTCCTCCTTTGTCACTTAGCAAAATAATTGCAAAAGAGAAGGCTCCCTCGCAATCAATGCATAAGTAACAAGTAGTGAGAAAACATATAAAAGGCATAAAAATTTGAGAAATACATTGTATAAGAAATTACAGACTCGAGTAGGCAAACAGATCTTCGGTCTTGAATGGAGTGGATAGCCAATCTTGATCATGTCCAAGAATCTGAGATGTCCCGACTAGCTTCGTATATCCAGACAGAGTTTGATCAATTATTAAAATCAGGTTGACCATATGACCAATGGGCCAACAAACCAGGCCAAGTTGTGAATTGACCCATTTAAATTATTTTATATTGATTTTTAGATGACCCGGTTTGTCCAATTCATCCCAAACAGGGTCCGAACCAAATTTAACCCCATGTAGGCATGGGATGGAACCAAGGTGGCCATGTAGACATATTTTATGTACTTAAAAAAATTTCCTAAATTATTTTAGAATTTTATGTACAATTTCTAATTATTTAATTATGTGTACAATTATAGGTATTTTATTATTAAAATAATGTTCCCAATATTTGTACAAATTTTTGGACCCGTATATGGGTGTGCGGTATAAGTTCACCTATTAGGACGATTTTATTATTTTATTATTACTTAAGTTATTTTGTGGAGATTAAATAAATATGTTCATTCTATTTAAATATTATTATTATTTTGAGTTGGTTTATTGTGAATGGAATTTATATATATATGTAGATATATTTAAATATATTAAATATTTGGATATGTGACATTTAAAGTATTATTTGGATTTAAATAGATTTTGGATATATATACATATACATATTATACATACATATATATATATATATATATATATATATATATATATATATATATATATATATATATATATATATATATAGAGAGAGAGAGAGAGAGAGAGAGTTAAAAAAGATTTGAAAAAAAAGAGATATGTGGTCGGCCCCACCATGTGGGAACCGACCACATAAAATAAGCAACCAGCAGCTAATAGCCGCCCACACCCCAAGCAATATAGCAGCAAGCACTTGGCCGCCCACTAAAGGAAATAAGCACAGTAGCACCAACTTGTAGGCCGACCACCCCCAACCCTTTATATATATATATATATATATATATATATATATATATATATATATATATATAAATATATATATATATATATAAAATATTATATATATATATATATATATATATATATATATAAATAAAAAAATAAAAATAAAAAAATATATATATATATATAAAGGAATTTATTAGAAAGCAGGAAACCAACAACATAGTACAAAAGAGCTGGGCCACACCAAGGCTAAAACTCAAAAATTAAAAAAAGGA
Organism: Iris pallida; assembly: GCA_029216955.1. NCBI lineage: Eukaryota > Viridiplantae > Streptophyta > Magnoliopsida > Asparagales > Iridaceae > Iris > Iris pallida. Next base: position 87,598 of record JANAVB010007555.1, read on the forward strand.
ACCACACACAGCCCGGGAGGGTGCACGTGGCAGACTGACGCAGGGCACGAGGGGGGGCTGGTCCTGACGCGGGGCCCGATGGAACACTGGGGGGAACAGCATGGGCGGGAACAGAGGGTCGCACGTGCCGCCCGAGGAAGCACATAACCCGAGGAAAAACGACGGGGGGGAGGGGGGCCTCGGCGAAGGGGATGGGGGGAAGCCGAGGCGGAGGGATGACGGGGGGGGGGGGGCCGATGACAAGGGATCCCCGACGGCGGAGGTGCCGAAGGAGCCGGCGCGGTCCGACGAGAGAAAAGGGGCTGAGACCGCCGAAGAGAGCCTCCGGAAGAGAAAGCGGGCTGCTGCGGAGATCCACGGCAGAGAAGGAGTGCCCGGCGGAAGAACCAGCCTCAAGTGGCGGGGATCGGTGAGGGGAGCCAGTCTGCCATGGTGGTGACAAGGAGTTCTGAGGCGGCGACTGGGGAGGGAGCGGGGGGCTCCGGCGAGGGGGGCTCAGAAGCAACGGCAAAGAGGGAGCCCCGGCGGCCAGGGCGCAGGCCGCGGCGGCTGGGTCATGGCGAGGAGGACCACGGCGAGGAGGGCAACGGTGGCTGGGTCACGGCAAGGGGACCACCGCCAAGAAAGGCGAAGAGGAGACCAGGGAGAGGGGGCCAGGAAGAGACGGCGGAGGCGAGGGGCGCCGGCCGAGGCCCCAAGCCAGAGGTAGGACTAGAAGTAGGGGCTCGACCCCGACGACGCTGAAGGGGAGGCATGAACCGCCGAGGGCGGAGGAGTGCCCCTGGGCCACGGCCGACTGGGCTGGGAGGGGTGATCCAGTACCACCGTAGAGTGGTGGGGTCCTGGTAATAGGCCACCGTCGAGGAGGAGGGAGGCACGGCGGAAGGGAGCTCCGGGAGGAAGGCCGCATCCGGAGCGGAGGGAGGTGCCTGCGAGAGAACCGAGGCGGGGGGAGGCACGTGGGGGAATCGTCGGGGGATAGGCTACAGCTAGGACTGAGGGCGCCCGGGCCGGGGACACGGAGGGGAAGATCCTGACAGGACGGAGGTGGGCTCCACGGCCGCGAGGACATCGAGCGCCGGTAGGGGGTGTGTCGGATCCGGGGTAGACGCCACTGGGGCACAGAGAGACGCCTCGGGGAAAGGGAAGAGGAGGGAGGGGCTGCGACCGCCGGTGGGAGCGGTGCAGCGGCAGAGACGGCGGCCGATAGGGGCGACGACCTGGGCCGAGGAGGGAGGGGGCCGAGGCTGCCCGTGGGAGCCGAGCTCGGCGATGCCGATGAAGCCACGGGCGACGACAGCGCGGAGTAAGAGCGAAGAGGGAAGAAGGGCCGTCGCACGTCGGACAGACTACGGCCGGCAGCGCCGAGGGAGGAGGAGGGGCTCCCCAGGAGGAAAGGCCGGGGGAAGCCCGGCCAACCACCGAAACCGGGGTGGCCGGGAGGGAATGGGTGCCCACGGCGGGTCGAGGGACGCCGGAGAGCGGCCGGCCACCGCCCGGACGCGAGAGGGGGGGTCTCGAGGAGGGCGGGCTCCTTCCAGCGGAAGCCAGGCCCAGACCCCTCTCTCCATATTATATTTATATATATATATGTATATATATATATATATAATATATATATATATATATTTGATATATAATATTTTCAAGTGTTTACATACAAGTATTTTACAAGTAATATAAATACTTTACTAAAATCATTTTATTATTTATCCAAATTTCCTTCGACTATCCTCCTATCCGTAACTGAATCCTATTCCTTTGAAAATTCTATACTACCTTATGTTGACCCTAACTAATCTAGTCGTTCTAGACTCGATGCAACAGTCCGTGCCACCATCGTAGGCCATCTTGCGTAGTTGTGATACTGAAGTCAGACTCCATGCCATCATGATCATCGCAGCACACCTGGCGTCAATATCAGGGAAGATACCTTATCATTTGCTGTATATCTATTTTAGCTCATATTTTATACATTTACTTATTATTTATATTCTGTAAAATAAGCTGTGATACATGGCATAATTTGATAGAATCTTACTGTTCAGTTCTATTTTCTGCTATGTACTATTTTCTTACACATTGAATTTAGATTTAAGGGACCACCCTTTGTGTGTTGCATTCATAGGCCTTGACACATTTGTAACACGTTGTTACGAGTCGCATATAGAACTTGGATATGCGTGACTGGCTGGTCACTGATACGTATAAGTCGTACGATAGGATTAACCGCTAATAGAGTTTGGATGATTAGTTTGACTTAGCGGTTAATAGAGGCTCTATATTGTGGATACAACATATTAGGCATTGGCGGGAGGATAATACCTTAGCATATGGGCTACTATAGACTTTACCTTTTGTAACCCGTGAGCTCCGCCGGAGACGCGGGTGAGATTACCCATGGATACTGACGGCCACTGATGTTCTACGAAACGTTATGCTCTTTATGGGCCTTTGGTTCCCCAAGGGGGGACCATGCCGATCCCATTTTAGCCAGGGCCCATGCATAGAAGGTTTGTTCTTAAACCGCATTTCACTTAGAACGGTTAGGCACCCTTATCCGTTAGGTACGAGTGCTCTTGGTTTGGGTACTTGTATCTGACCGTGGCTTGAATCAATAACTTATCGCGGACTAGTTTGCCACATCATGTCCTTGTTTGGTTGTAGGTGTGGCTTACTACTTCGATGAGAAGGTGCTAAACCTTGTTGTGGTCCGGATACCATATTGGATTCATGACCTGGAAAGATACCTCATCGTGGGTTAGTGTGCCATCTCCTGTCCTTGTTTGATTGGGAGTATGGTACGCTAATTCAAAGGTAGGTATTGGACCATGTTATGATCTGATTGAATTATTATTGAGCAGTATTTATTCAGTTTATATGGCATGATATTATGTATCTTGTTAAGTCTCCATGAGGACCTGGTGATCTCTCCAGGTGTGTTGTCACGACCCGCACCCACTTTTCGGATACGAAGCGTGTCCAAGCCCAGCCTATGCCGCAGTTTCGGCGGTAGTACGCTGTCTATACACAAGTCACGGCAATCTAGAATCTCATGGTACTATATCTCATCCACAAAATAATCATGTCATAATCAAGATCAATAAAAAAGACATGAACTGAACAATAATGAATATAACTGAATATCAAGAATCAATGTCACGTCCGGTGGACACAAATCCACTACCAATAGACGAAGAATAGAGAAATACATGGAGTAACTAACTGAATAAAAACTGCTAATCTAGACTACCTCAACTACAAGCACTGCGATCTGATGCTGGCTCAAGCCCTCTCGTCTGCTCCAGACTCAAATTCGGCTAAATCTGAAGAGATCATCAGGTCCTCAGAGGACTAGCAAGATACATAAAAATGAGCCTTTCTAACAGTTTATTCTGCATGGAGAAAAATACAGAAAAATAAGTAAAACTGAGCAAAGCACGTATCTATACACTGTCTACACATAAATGAACTGCTGAACGAGGACGAGAGTAACTCATGTCAAGATGTCAACGGATGATCAATCGAATACTCAAACCCTCGCCCCTAGTGTGCACTCGCAGGTTTGAACAACTACTATCCCTCGTCCCTAGTGTGGACTCGCAGGTGTGAACCATATACTACTAACCCTCGTCCCTAGTGTGGACTCGCAGGCTAGCATAAGACATAGATAACTACTAACCCTCGCCCCTAATGTGGACTCGCAGGTTAGCTTCAAGATTTCAAGGCAAGGAGGTAATGACACGATGCGACTCAATCAAGAAACAAGTGAATACTTCCAATAAGACACAAAGCTAACGGTGAACACGGTCTATAGCAATGATACAAATATACAAGCAGGATATGCAAGATACATGTCAATAATATGAGAAAACTGGATAACAACAAAAAGACAGTGCATGTAAATAAAGCTGTGTAGAAAGGCAAGGTATACTTGCCTTAGGTCCTGAGCTGTTGGCACGGGTCAAGTCCGTATCTTGGTCCTAGTAACCTATTTTTATAAATTTATAATTAATAAATGAAATGAACTACAATAAATCTTCTTGAGTGCAACCTCTCTACTACCCTCTAATATGTACATGGTCTGTAACTTACCTATGTATGAAATTCTCCTCTCAATACTCACTCTACTGGAATTCTATTTACTTGTTTTGTTCATGACAATTAAGACGTGGTTTTAAACATGCATTTCAATTCTTAATCCACTAGCATCTGATTGCCAAATCATGATAGGTTTCAATCCCATTCGACCAACATATCTTCAGTGAATTGCAACTTTACAAGACTCATGATTTAGATTTGCATTTTCCTTAGGTTTGACCAATAGAGAGGTTTAAAATGGTTGGCCCAAACTGAAGACATAACCAAAAGCCTATAGGTATGGATATGGGCCAGTATTTTATTGATCAAGCTCAGGTCTTTCTTTAGAATAAGCTTGGAAACCCAACAGGGTAGCGGCCCATCTTGGCACAAGCCAACAACACTTGCAGCCCTACCAATTATCAGATATTACGAAACTTCTTATGAGGTGCAAGAACACCTGCCTGAGATGCTGCTCTTGAAGAAAAATAAGGAAGTTTATCTAACTAGTAAGGAAAAGAACATTTAACGCAGATATACCCAATATATTTTGTGAAAGCTAAGTCATGTATCAAGTACTTGGAAGGGTTCTAGAAAGCTGCATCAACAATACTAGCATTGAGAGTTTTAACCCAATTTGATGCCTAAGCACTCTATTATATCAGGACAGGCAGAAAGGGCAACCTATGCAAGCACATGTGTTACTGATACTTGTGTTTTCTATAAAGCATATTATTCATAAGATAAGAGTTTGAATGTCTCTATTTGGAAAATGATTGATAATCTAATATACTTGCCCATCACAAAGTTTCAAATGATACATTGGCCTACTCAATCTAAATACATGTATCCAAATTTCCTTTCAACGCTGCATTCAAATTCATCACAGACTCTAGCCCAACCCAAGAAGGAATTTAGTATCGATAGCAACGAAAACCAACCATCAGAAAATCAATTAAATACTAACAATTCCTAACCCAAAATTCTTTGTCACTTCTGCAAGCTTGAACCTACTATTGGACCATAAGAACTCAACCAATCCACACTATCATTTAGATCAAAACATATCTCAACAAAACATATTTAACCTAACTCATTCCAACAGTCATATTTCATTCAAAATGAATACAACTCTTAACAGTTAAACTGATCTACTATATTAATGTGTCAAGCACGGACACGAGGTCTAGGTCATCTGTATGTCCAATTTAACACAAATTCGTGTCCCTACGACACAGCCAACTCCTATAATCCGTGTCAGAATCAATTGATGCTATCACAACCCAACCATATTCGATCAAGAAAATTAAAAAATATACCTGAACAAAAGATTCAACATCAGCGTCCTTCTCGAGTCCGACGCTACCGCTCCCGTGTCCAGAATCACTAGAAAAATCGGTTTAGACATTTTATCAAGCATACAGAGAGCGACCATAAGGATTTCAATTGGTAAGCATTATTTAAATTATTGAAGAAGAAAAAATGGAACAAACGGAAGAACCACCCTCCCGGAGTTCATGAAATCAAATCACAATTTAATTCTCTCCAAAACCACCGATCGGAATACCAATATAGACCGATCAAAAAGCCAGATTGCTAAAACAAGTAGAGCAATTCCAAGAAAAAGAGTGTGAGCTCTTACTGCTGGCCTCAAGAACTCAGTCGATTCGTTGCTATCGAGGGACACTTTTTACGTCCGTGCAGTATTAATCAACGGAGCCTGCAACGTTCACAGAGGCCCGCCAGTCGCCGTGGTCGTCGTCTTCACGTAGGCGCTTGACCCACGACCATAGCCAAGCTCTGACCTCACCGAGGAAATAGAAAGAAGAAGGAGAGGCGGCAGGAAGGAGATGGAATTTCTAGGGTTCCCAGGGCTTAGGATAGTTGCTCCTATAAATACATCTATGAATTCGAGAAGGAAGTGATAGAGGATTTTTGGTTTAAAATCAGATTTCAACCTATCTTCTGCAGATTTAAAACAGAGAAGTAGTTTGGGTCGACCGTTTAAATAGTTTGAATTCGTGCCCTTTTGCACAAGGGCCCTTGAGAAAAATAGTATTTGCAAAGAACTCCCTACTTTTCCTATTGAACCCTCTATGACATTTTTTAAGTAGAACAAAAATATAACTATAACAAGAAAATTATATGTGAGGAAATAGAAAATTTAATAAATGGAAAATTTTGGTCAAGGGGTTGACAGCTCTACCCTCCTTAAACAAATTTCGTCCTCGAAATTCAATTATAGCCATGATTTAGTAGAAGGAGAAATCTAAAATATTGCTATTAAAATTATTACGAATCCTCGCAAGTCAAAATTGAATGTAGTACTCATTAACAATGCTACTACTATAGTCTACTGAAAATTTTCGTCATTGCTCCTTGGGGTGTCGTCGCATCCTCCGTGATCATGGCAAAGGCTCGCCCTCCTTCTGCATTGGTTGCGGTGGGGCACCCGCGTTCCTCTTCGGACAATTATGAGACAAGTGTTGGTTGGATCCACAAGTCCAACACAACCCTAATCTGCTGCGACAATTTTCTTGAGTGTGGCCTTTCTTCGAGCAATACTGGCAGATGGGAATGTCTTGGACTTGACGTGGGGCTCCTTGTGGCTGCTGTTGATGGTGCTGTGCTGAGGTCCTTCCTAGAATGTTGGGACGTTTTGCCGGTGCTGCTTGGTTGCGGCCTCCTCCGAGTGCGTTTCGATTCCTCTTCGGCTTGTGACTCAGCTCCTCCTCTACAGCTTGGGCGACCTTTAGAATCTTCTCGTAAGTGGCGGCTCGATTGGTGGCGATGGCTAGACGAATCTCGTAAGATAGTACTTTTCTGAATCGTTGCGTCTTGTTTTCAGGGGGTGCTGACCAAGTTCTCCGCGAAGCGGCTAAGGCGAGAAAACTTTAATGTGTACTCATCGACAGTGTGGTTCCCTACTCTAGGTTCTCGAACTGATTCAACAACGCCTCCCATGCTACGTATGGATAGAATTTTTTCTTGAACAGTCGCTTGAACTCCTTCCAAGTCATGTCTGGAGCAGAAAATCAGGGTTCGCCTTGGTACCACGTGCGTGCGATGTCGAAAAATTCTCCACAGACTGACTCAATCTTCAAATCTTCTGGAACTCGGGCCATCTTTAGGTATCGTTCAACGTCTTCAGCCATTCATCAGCGTAAATAATCCCCTCTGTCCCATGAAACTCTCTGGGCCCAAGGTCCATGAAGTGTTTGGACGTCCCAGGGCACTGTCGTGGAGCATTTCGAATCTGAAGAGCCTCTCTCAAATTGTCGCAAAACATGTTGGCCTGCTGCTGGATGATCCCGAGGAGTGTGAAATTGTCCAGTGCTGGTAACGGAGGTAGAACATGTACTGGATACATCGTCGGAGTTGGATACATTGCCGGCGGTGGGTGCATACGGAAAGCTGGATACATCACTGGTGTGTTGACACAAAATCACGGTCAACCAAATATTGATACAATTAACGACATAATACTTGTAATATTTTAATACGACACATGAAGACTGAACTCAGCATACGACGGACGACAGCTTGCACCTGCTATGCTCAATGTTTTGAGTCTGTATTTTACATTTTTATTGAGTCTAGAAATAAGTAAACCGAGTCGTACTGAGCAAATTTGAGACTTTACCTATGCCTATACGTCAACCCAAAAGCCCCACTAAAATCCAAGTGGCCCATTTACCCATTGGACCTGTTCTGTGCTCTGGAGATAGAGTTCGGGCCGAACTCTGCCTCCATACAGAGTTCGAGCCGAACTCTGCCTCCTAATATCCAGGACCCTAATTTTAGGGTTGGCTAGGTGCAAGTTGTCCAACGGCCAAATTTTTGAATATTCTAACCAGAATTCTGGCCGAATTCTGCCTGTATATTATCCTATAAATAGGCTATGAATACTTTCGTTTTCATTCATCCAATCTTCTCTTCTCTTCTCTCTAAAGCCTTATACAAGCCATACCCTTCTCATCTACTAGCCACAAGCTCCCTAAGCCTCAAAGTGCTCAGTACTTTTCAATTAGGAGTTTGTGCAAGAGTTCAAGAAGTCGCTTGGAAAATTCTAAGTATCGCCACAGCGATCTCTGTAAGAAGTTGACGTGCTCTTCTGGAAAGCAGGCGGGTGTAACTACTATTTCACAAATAGTGGATTTAATCCTGAGCTAGAGTTCTCAGGCCTGACTAGTCCTCCACGAGGAAAACCAGGTTAAAATTGGCCGTATTTGCGTTGCTATGCTTTCTTGCTCTTTACTATTTCTGCATTTACTCTGATTATTTACTATTGGTGAAAGAGTTTAATTTTTAATTGGACATTATTGTCATAAACTCTATTCACCCCCTCTAGAGTTGCATATTTGTTCTTCAATTGGTATCAGAGCTCTGTTCTCTCAACAAGAACTAACATCCTAGAGCTGATCTATGGTATCCACACAATCCATGATTTCAATCACGGTGAAGGGCAGTCCACTCATAGTCCTCCCTATTTGATGGGACAAACTACACCTATTGAAAACAGGATGAGCTTTTATCTCAAGTCGCTAGACTTCGACCTGTTGACCATTGTTACCGATGGTTACAAAAAGCCCGCCAGGACAGTTGTCAATGGTGATCTCGTTGAGAAACCACATGACAAATATTCTAACGAGGAGAAGAAACAGGCAAGTCTAGACGCGAGAGCTATTAATACTTTATTCTGTGCTATAGACAGGAATAAGTTTAACAGGTCTCAACATGCACTACCTCTCACGAAGTATGGAGACTTCTAGATGTGATGCATAAAGGAACCACTCAAGTCAAGGAGTCAAAATAAGTCGTCTCACTCAAGAATATGAGGCATTCAAGATAAAGCCAAATGAGACGATCACACAAATGTTTACAAGATTCCTCGACATCATCAACCCCCTGTCTTCTCTCGGCAAGCAATATACAAATCACGAGAAGATCCGCAAGCTACTTAGGGGGCTACCAAAAATTTGGATCCCTAAGATGACAACCATCATAGAAGGAAATTATCTCACGACTATGTCCATGGAGACTTTGATAGAAAAGCTAATGACTCATGAGCTTGACTTCAAAGACTTCGAAGAGCCTGCTCCTAAGGCAAAGGAGATTGCCCTTAAAGCTCACTAACAAGGACTGATCCTGAAAAGACGGATGACGACAATTTGGAAGGTGAAGATCAAGCTCTCCTTGTCCACAACTTCAAGAAATTCATTTGCTTCAATCAAAGAAAGAATGAACCACAAGAAGATGACGAAGAAGAGCCAACATGCTCAAGAAGACTGGACATCCGAAAAGACTGTCCATTCACAAAGAAGAGCAAACGATATGAGAAACCATACAAGAAAGCTTCCTCAAAGAAATATGCCAACACAAGCATTTGGTATGAAAGTGAAGCTAGTGACTCCGAGAAAGAAAAGGACTCTCCTCAAGATACTGCCAACGTATGCCTAATGGCAACATCGACAAGGTAACTAGCGAAACTCTCGATGATTTTACTTTTGATGAACTTGGCGATGCATTCAATGATTTACTCAATGACCACAAGAAAGTCGTTGGAAAATATAAATACGCCAAGGAGAAGATCAAAAGTTATGAAGTCGAGATTCAAAGACTCTCCTCATTGCTTGATAATATTAGAGACACTTCACCCACGGAAGTCACAAATGAGGTGTCTAAGCTTAAATTAAGCCTACATGATGCCGAAGCACGTATTGAAAAGCAAACACAAGAGATCACAGCACTCAACTCTGAGATTGCTGAAGAAAAGAATAGACACAAGATCTCTATTACTAAGATTTATGGTTTGAATACTAAGGTTAATGAACTGCAGGCTGTCTCTAAGAAATTAGAGACTAAATTAGGAAAACAGGTTGCTCAACCACAAACCCAATCACATGAGACACACACAAAGCACAACACTGCTCAACATAGCCAAACATGCCATCTACTTGCAGCACGCAAATATGCTTACATGTACACCCACTTCATACAGCACACAAACCACATGTACGTAAAAATCATTCTCATAACTATCATTCTAATGTGACACATAATCATCATGCTACACATAGATATAATCATCACCATGCTGCACATAAACACAATCACCACAATACTGCATATAGATATAATTATCATCCTGCATCCACACATAGTCATCATCATGCTGCTCCATACCATTCTTACCATGCTACATATAGACATCATCGTCATGCTACTCCACACCACTCTTACCATGCTATATATGACATCATCAACATGCTCCTAACATAAGTAGGAATGCTATTTATACTTATTGTGGACTACATGGACACATTTTACCAATACAGAGTTAGGAGATTAGTAGATAGAAACATATATGCATGGTTGCCGAAAACTAACTTTTCAGGACTCTCAAGAACTTGGGTACCAAAAGTCACTATACTCTTGATGTAGGTAGACCTTCCCTCCTCAACTAAGAGTAAGTGGATTCTCGATAGTGGATGCTCGTGACATATGACGGGTGACGCAAATCTTTTTGCATCAATATCGATGAAGAGAGAAGGATATGTATCCTTCGACAATAACCTAAAAGGGTATATTATAGGTAATAGCACTATTGATCATCCTCCTTCTCCTGTAATAAAGGATGTCTGCCTAGTGACTGAGTTAAAGCATAACCTGCTCAGCATAAGTCATCTTGCTGATCATGGATATGATATTAACTTTGGACAAAATAAATGCTATTTTATGATAGGTCAACAGGAGACATCACTTTTGAAGGGATAAGAGAGGATAACATTATATTTTCTATCTATCTAGAGATACTAACAGTGCAGGAAGATGTCTCTATGCTCACAAAGATGAAAGATTACTGTGGCACCAGCGTCTTGGTCATGCCAATATGGATACTATATCCAGACTATCGATCAAGAAGCTAGTCAGAGGCTTGCCCGATATCACATTCAAGATGGACACGGTATGTGCCGAATGTGAATTGAATAAGGCAATCAAGTCCTCATTTTATTCCATAAACTCTGTTAGTACTACTAGACCATTGCAATTACTTCATATGGATTTATTTGGCCCTAGTAGAGTAGCCAGTCTTGGTGAAAAACTCTACGCTTTTGTTATAGTTGATGACTTTTCTAGATTTACTTATGTTTTTTTCTTACAAATAAAAGTGATGCCATTTCTATTTTCAAAATATTTGCTAAAAATGTTCAAAACAAAAAAGGCTACATGATTACTCGAATCCGAAGTGATCATGGAGGCGAATTCGAAATAGTGATTTTGAAAATTTTTGTGATTTAAATGGTTTTAATCATGAGTTTTCTTGTCCAAGAACTCTTCAACAAAATGGTTTATGGAGCGGAAGAATAGGACTCTTGGCGATATGGCTAGAGTCGTGTTAGATAAATTCTCTCTTTGAAATATTTTTGGGCTGAAGCTGTCAGTACATCGTGCCATATTTTAAATAGGGTGCTTATTCGTCCTATTACGAAGAAAACACCCTATGAACTTTGGTTTGGAAGAACTCCAAATGTTTCATATTTTCGAGTTTTTAGTTGTCGATGTTTTATCCTTAACACCAAAGACAACTTAGGCAAATTTGATGCTAAAGCTGACGATGGTATATTCTTTGGCTATGCGGCCAAGAGCAAGGGATATAGAGTGTTCAACAAACGCTCACTAATTGTGGAAGAGTCTACAAATATGACTTTCGATGAGGATAACAGTACAGAAGCTACTCTTGATGATGATGTTGAGCCATCAACTACTCTGATGATATACCACCGCTGAGACCAATTCTCTGGAGGGCTTGCCAAAGAAATTCTCTTTCAAGCCGTCACATCCAGAAAATTTGGTTATAGGTGAGGTTTCATGCGGAGTAAGTACTAGATCATCATTAAGAGGCTCCATTGCTAGTACTGCCTTTATTTACAAATTGAGCCGAAAAATATTGTAGAAGCTTTTAATGATGAGTTTTGGATTTCTGCCATGCAAAAGGAACTCAACCAATTCGTGAGGATCCAAGTCTGGAAACTTATTCCTAGGCCGGTAAATCACTCGATTATTGGTACTAAATGGGTTTTTCGAAACAAAGTAAATGAAGATGGTTCAGTTACACACAACAAAGCTCGTCTAGTAGCTCAAGGATACAACCAAGAGGAAGGTATCAACTACGATGAGACGTATGCTCCTGTTGCGAGATTGGAATCCATTCGGATGCTTTACGCATTTGCTAACTTTTAAAATTTTAAATTGTTTCAAATGGATGTTAAAAGTGCTTTCTTGAATGGATTTATTAAGGAGGAAGTTTTTGTATAACAACTCCCTAGTTTTGAAAATCACAAATTTCCCGACCATGTTTTCAAGCTCAAGAAAGCGCTCTATGGCCTCAAACAAGCCCCTAGAGCTTGGTATGAACGACTAAGAAATTTCTTGCTTGAAAAAGGTTTCTCAAAAGGGAAAGTTGACACTTTACTTTTATAAAATCTTTCAAAGACACTATTCTCTTAGTATAAATTTACGTGGATGATATATTTGGTTCTACTGATGAAACCCTCTTTCAAGATTTTGCCAAGTGTATCAGACCGAGTTTGAGATGAGCATGATGGGGGAGCTCAATTACTTTCTTGGACTGCAAGTCAAACAAATGTCAAATAGAACTTTCATCTGTCAGTCAAAGTATACAAAGGACATGCTGAAGAAATTCGACCTTGACAACGTAAACCAATCAGCACTCCAATGGCTACAACAACTAAATTAGAACCAGATGAAAGTGGCAAACCTGTGGATCAACGTAAGTATCGAGGTATGATCGGCAGTCTACTTAATTTAATTGCTAGTCACCCTGATATTATGTTTAGCGTTTGCCTGTGTGCTAGATATCAAGCAAATCCTAGGGAATAACACATGTCTGCCGTTAAGCGTATCTTTCGATACCTTAAGGATACGGTTACTGTGGGCCTATGGTATCCCAAATCAACATTATTTGACCTCATTGGTTACTCTGATGCTGATTTCGTCGGATGCAAGGTCGACCGTAAAACTACGAGCGACACGTGTTATTTATTAGGAAAGGCTCTAGTCTCTTAGTTTAGCAAGAAGCAGAATTCTGTCGTACTATCCACAACAGAAGCTGAATATATCGCAGCTGGTCATTGTTGTGCACAAATTCTGTGGATGAAGCAAACCCTGAAGACTATAACTTATCTTTTATGCACATTCCTATATTTTGTGATAACACTAGTGCTATAAATCTCACTAAGAACCCCATATGTCACTCACGCACGAAGCACATTGAAATACGTCACCACTTTTTGCGTGATCATCAGCAAAATGATGCTATTAACTTAGAATTTATCGACACTGATCATCAGCTAGCAGATTTCTTTACCAAACCTCTATCCAAAGAGCGTTTTAACTTTCTCTGTCATAAACTAGTAATTTTGGATGAAGCTGTTATTCATTAAAGTAACCTGCGTAAATATCGATTATGTCTTGATTCTTTATGTTGAACTTGCTATGGGTACAAGCCGAAAGGGTCCTTCTGACAATAAGGCGTAAAAGCCTAAGCGACACGGTGCACTAGTCCTCAGGACTACTGCTAGCTGGGATCCGGCCCCTACAGCTACCCCATGGCAGCTTCAATATATTGAATTGTGGCATATTTCCTTGTTTATTACATGGTCTACTTTTATTTATCACATGCTTTAATTCAAACTTTCAAACTTCACTTTGATTCAGCGTTACATTTTTTTAATTGGTTTTTCTCTCTGTCTTGCATCCACTTATTATCATTTTTTCATTGATCATATTTTCTCTTATTTTTTAATTCTCTCTTACTTGATCAAATTTCTTTTTCTAGCCTAATTTCTGTTCTGGTACCATAAACCAGAATTCGGGCCGAACTCTGTCTTACCCAGAGTTCGGGCCAAATTCGGTCTGGGTGTTCCAGAACCGAAAGCAGCCTCAGCCGCCAATCAGATTATGATCCAATGGTCCACATTAGCTCCGACCATTCGAACCTGTACACTAAAAACTGGGTTCCCCTCTTTTCTCTCTCTATTGCCACCTTCCAATCTTCTCCAAACTATTTTTCTCCAAACCCTAACCCTAGTTCTTCCTTCCTAGAGCATCATTTTTCTCAAAACTCAAGGAGAAGGCTTCTCTCACCATTCTCCTTCATCTTTCATCATCAAATTGAGGTATATTTCCACACTTCTCTCCATCTACAATTCCTTAATTTTTATTATTTCATGGCACCCAAGTTGTTCAATAGGGGAAAAGACTTCGAACCGAGGGTGCGTCCTCTTCGAATGCTCCTCCTCGTATTGAACCACCCATTGAACAACCCAATCAACAACCCATTCACCCGTTGTTCAACCCACCTCGTCCACTCGACCCCAACACGTACCGGATATTCATATCACTTGATGCTTCTAATGAATGGTTTAGTGATTTTCGGTCACGTCCGGTGTATGCGGGTCACCCTATAAATTTCACTATATTTTCTCAATAGATTCACTTTTTTATGATCTTTGTCTTGATGAACTTGTCACTACCAATTCGGTTATATATCTCAATGCCATACAAATGTTCTACTGTAACCTTACTCACAATGATACACATATTTTTTACGGGTTGCGGGTATTGATAATTCTTTTGATGATTTCGACTTGGTCAAAACCTTGAACTCCCGGAGCCAAACTCATAGAAAAACTTGTTGAAGCTCGAAAGTTTCTATTTCTCGATGGGTCATCCCTAGAAAGCTTCAAGGACAACTTGTGTAGCCCTAACACACGTCCTCGTAAGCTTCTCGCCAAGTTTCTCAATCCTCACTTTAATGAACTTTATTGGATCGTCTTTAACACGATTCTGCCCAAAGCAGGATCGACCGATGAAGTTACATACTTTGAAATCTCTGCTCTTTATCACCTCCATTTTTATGTTCCTTTTAATCTTCCACGTACCATGATGGACTGGATGATTAGCGCTAGGAAGAAACCAAGATCCTTGGTTTATGTTCTTTATCTTCCTATGCTCTTTCATGCTTTTGTTTACCTCTTGATGAGTGCCGTTCCTAACTGCCCCTGCCTTCCTCTCTAAGGCATGACGGCTTCAGGCAGCAGTTGGCTCACCTGTTGTGTCTGAGCACTCTAACGATGAGCCCAATGCCCCTCCTCTTGGACAGGATCCTCCTCCTCCTGCTGCTCTTGAGGCACTCCAAACTATGCTCCGCGATCGATTCACCTTAGAGGATGATCGCTGGACTCAGCTTGACTACCGAACTACCTTACAGATAAGTGCCATTAGCAACTCACTGTATGATATTCGGTACTCTATGTCCCGACATCCTTCTATGCCTATTCCCATGGAGCAGGACCCTACTCGCGATGGATACCGTATCGATGACCCTTGGGTTATCCGGTACCTGGATCCGGATGCGGCCTTCGTGGATCCTCGTCGTTCATTCACTGATCCATCCGACGACGGTGCGCCTTTACGAGCTCGATGATGGATATGGATTTCTCTTTGCTGCTGTTGCTGAGGATCGTAGTTTTTGCTTTTCTATTTTTTTAGTTAATGTAGTTATTTTTTTCTGCACTTTGGTTGTACTAGAACTCATTATGTGACTCTTGGAGACATTTTATTATGCAGTTTTACAGTTTTATGCAGTTTATCATTTTTGGTGTGCATTCATTATTCTGCTTGTTTGATAAATGCCAAAAGGGGGAGAAATATTTGCTATATTCATCATCATATCATATTTTCTAGCATTGTGTATCTGTGCTTTGGAAAATAATGTTTTATCAGGACAACAGGAACAGAGCAATATTTACGGGGGAGCTATTGATAGCTCTGCATGGATTACGGAGAGCTACGCTACTGCTCTTTAATGTGTTCAGGTATGAATATTGAATATACAAATATCATTTTCTCAATTATCAATATAGGGAAGATTGTTGACACAAAATCACGGTCAACCAAATATTGATACAATTGACGACATGATACTTGTATATTTTAATATGACACATGAAGACTGAACTCAGCACACGACGGACGACAGCTCGCACCTGCTATGCTCAATGTTTTGAGTCTGTATTTTACATTTTTGTTGAGTCTAAAATAAGTAAACTGAGTCGTACTGAGCAAATTTGAGACTTTACCTATGCCTATACCTCAACCCAAAAGCCCCACCAAAATCCAAGTGGCCTATTTACCCATTGGACCTGTTCTGTGCTCTGGAGACAGAGTTCGGGCCGAACTCTGCCTCCACACAGAGTTCGAGCCGAACTCTGCCTCCTAAAATCTAGGACCCTAATTTTAGGGTTGGCTGGATGCAAGTTGTCCAACGGCCAAATTTTTGAATATTCCAACCAGAATTATGGCCGAATTCTGCATGTATATTATCCTATAAATAGGCTATGAATTCTTTCATTTTTATTCATCCAATCTTCTCTTCTCTTCTCTCTAAAGCCTTATATAAGCCATACCCTTCTCATCTACTAGCCACAAGCTCCCTAAGCCTCAAAGTGCTCAGTACTTTTCAGTTAGGAGTTTGTGCAAGAGTTCAAGAAGTCGCTTGGAAAATTCCAAGCATCGCCACTGCGATCTCTGTAAGAAGTTGACGTGCTCTTCGGAAGAAAAAACATGGGGTATAAACTATTTCACAAATAGTGGATTTAATCCTGAGCTAGAGTTCTCAGGCCTGGACTAGTCCTCCACGAGGGAAACCAGGTTAAAATCGGCTGTGTTTGCGTATGCTTTCTTGCTCTTTACTATTTCCGCATTTACTCTGATTATTTACTATTGGTGAAAGAGTTTAATTTTTAATTGGACATTATTGTCATAAACTCTATTTACCCCCCTCTAGAGTTGCCTATTTGTTCTTCAGTGTGGGGTGCATGGCTGGTACTGTGGAACACGTGCTTGATGCGGGGTTGGTGCTGGTGGTGGAACAGATGCTGATGGCAGACCGGGTGCTGGTGGTGGAGTCTGCGGAGGAAACTATAGAGGTGGTGGAATATCGCCTCTACGGAATCTCGAGAGCAGTGGCTGATTGTCCGAATGAGTGAGCTAGCCTTCTTGTGTTGGTGGTGTCATGTACGTGAAAAAGCCTCCTGTAGCCGGTGGGGTGTTCAGTGCAGCATTGTTCCTGTCTTGAGAGTCTATCTTAACTATAACAACAGAAAACACTTTAGCCATTGAAGAAATTTCAAGCATGATGCAAGTCAAGGATTCAATGAAATCAAGGATTAACAAGGAGTCAAGACATGTGGATGAGATTCTAAGTGTCTAATCCTATTTGCAGGCTCACGACAGTACAGTGACGTAACCGAAGTAATTAACGTGGACCTGCATGGGCCACAAAAAAACTCTCCTATAAATACATCTATGAATCCGAGAAGGAAGTGATAGAGGATTTTTGGTTTAAAATCAGATTTCAACCTATCTTTTGAAGATTTAAAACAGAGAAGTAGTTTAGGTCGACCGTTTAAATAGTTTAAATTTGTGCCCTTCTGCACAAGGGCCCTTGAGAAAAATAGTATTTGCAAAGAACTTCCTACTTTTCCTATTGAACCCTCTATAACATTTTTTAAGTAGAACAAAAATATAACCATAATAAGAAAATTATATGTAAGGAAATGGAAAATTTAATAAATGGAAAAATTTGGTCAAGGGGTTGACATGTGTGCTCTTCATGATGTTTCGCAGGTGCCCTAGCCAAGATCACGGTATTCCCTTTCTGTCGAAGAGGATTGCTCTTGCATCATTCATGGCCCTTTTATCTATCCATTCCTTGTACATTTTCTTTTCATTTAAATGGTTGGTAGTGGATCTGTCTTCGCCCAAGATCATGTACAATAATTATTCGAAGTTGATTTATGACATATCTTTTATTCTTTTATTTTGTGGATAAGATTAGATTACTCTTGGTTCACTGCATTTTACAGCTTATGTATGCATACGTGTTTTCCATATATTGGAGTATACTTCATATGTATGCAACTGGCATGTCTACTTACCTCGTCCTAAGTATTTGGGACTATGGCGTTACATGTTTTTGTGGTGGCCCATACAGGTCTACGATAAATTTTTTGATTACTTTACTGTACCAAGCAAACCTGCGTATAGGATTAGAGTTTAAGATCTCATCCACATACTTGACCTCTTTCTTCGATTATATTTTCGAACTACCGCTTGACTCATCGATTTGCAACTTGCTTGATTCCTTTCATCATTCTTATCTTCCCTTTGTGCTTGCTAGAGGTTAGGAAGGTAACCCCTACTAGATAGACATGTTTTATTTGTCCTAAAATACTATTAGTTTAACTCTTGTAAGTTGGGTAGAATGCCTTATGAGCTAACCTTCCTTATGACCTTAACCAAGCCTTAGACAAGTAGACAGTAGAACGACTGTATGCACCAACACAAGACATGACTTAGATTTAAGGAGTTTTGAACTAATTCTACTTCCTTTCAATCTTAATCTCTTGTGTCTATGTTTTTACCATCTTGACTAATGTTGCTACTATAATCTAGTTTTACAAGCTTATCCATTATCGAGCTTGTTCATGACTTATGCTATTGAGCGCACGCTCACTAACATACTGTCTAATCAGAACCGGTGCATAATGGTCTGATCAACCTAGTGCACTTTGGTTCATTTTATATATCGTTCTACGTGAATGGAGACCTAGTTAAGCTTATTCTCTAGGATCTCATCCGCTACGGCCTTGGCAATTCTTTTTGAATTATTGGGTCGCCTTTGAACCATGTATTCGTATTCGATAACATCTTCTTCGAACTCTATATTGCTTTCGTCCTTCACCTATTTTAGAAGGACGAAGGTGCTTGTACTTGAATTTCCCTCTAGTTGTCCTATCACTTA
>JANAVB010007556.1:0-64734 GCA_029216955.1 Iris pallida
CAGAAAGAGCAAGTGCCACAAAGGAGGCTTCACTTAAGAACTAAAACCAGCAATTAGCATAAGAGTATAATTACATAATAAAAGGCAGTAGTTTAAGAAAAAGCATGAAGGATAATTATAAAAGACGATCTTATATAGAATCACTAAAAGACAGGACATATGGAAAGAAAGCATGACAGGATGATATACGATGAGATAACCATGGGACTATTCAGATAGCCAGGTTACAACCCGTAAACCAAACAAGGACCGGGGTTGTAACCCTTCGTCTGAACGGAACTTGGTTTCTCTCACCATTTATCGGCAAGATAAATATAAGAAATCAGGTTAAGTAACATTCTGGAGTGACCATCATTATGGTGACAATCTGGAGAGTACAAGGCATTATAGTGACAATCTGGAGTGACAATCATTATAGTGACAATAGAGTTCAATCATTTAAGTGACAATCAAGAGTGCCCCACATGACAGTGGGCTGGAAATGTGCCCTACTCGTCGGCAGGCTACAAGTCCAAACATTTGCGGCCGGAATAACGGGATTGCCTGTAACTGGGAACATCTCTTCATGACTAGTGAATTATACTAATCATTAACCTTAGTCCATTTCAGTAGGTACTCCTGACCGTGGTACTCAGGAGTCCCCTCCTAGACATGATGCAAACAGGACTGGATTATTTGTACAAGCACAATCGCCCACGGTGTCAGGATTAATTATACAGGTCATGTTATGTCAGGTAGCCGTCGCAACAGCTATTCGAGAAATCATGTCAGATTATCATGTTAGGTGTACTAGTCAGGAGTGCGCCTCGACGGGCCACTATCAAGTCATGTCAGTTATCATATCAGGAGTGCACCACTAGGGTCACTATCACGTCATGCTCAATTATCAATTCCAAACATATCAAGTAAATTCATGATTATCAAGTTCAGGACAAAAGGCGTAAGGATATAAAATGGACGAAAAAATATCTAATAAAGGAGTTACGAAACATGGGCTAATAATGATAAATAATAGTACACAGGACCATGAGAAAGTCATGCGGTTCAGTCATATGCGGCCAAGAAAGGAGGGGGCGCATGCGGCTGGAAGTACAAGGGCGCCAGCGGCTGGAAATGCAAGGGCACATGCGGCTGGAATTAATCGGGATCATGCGGCCCGGACTCAGAAGTCCATGCGGCCAGGGTCTAGGGTTCTCATGCGGTTGGGATCAGGGCCTATGCGGCTGGCAAGTGCTTGAGTTCATGCGGTTCAGGGAGGTGAGCGCATGTGCGGCTTGAATTAAAAGGGGTCTTCAGGCTGATGGCGAACTCAAGTCCATGCGGCTCACATAGCAAAACCCATGCGGCCCCGGAAGAAGTGAGGGTGCATGAGGCTGGGTCAATGCGATGGCTTATGCGGGGGGGGAAACAGTTGCATATGCGGCTCGAGAAGAGTTCGTTCCCAGCCCTGCAACTAAGTCCAGGTTGACTCATACGGCTGATGGGAAATGAGCCCATGCGGCTGAGTATGAGACCCGGCCTCATGCTGCTGGGACTAAGTTTCATGCGGTTTAGAAGTACAAGGGTCTCATGCGGCTGATGGCGACTTGCCGCATGAATACTCATGCGGTCAAGTACAGCCATGCGCCAGGGAACTGTTTCTTCTCCAAAATTCCGAGGAGAAGAACACTAGGAACCCATGCCTTCCAAGCTCCATAAAACTTTCATCCGGAGCCCAAATCCGAACTTCCATAGGTCAAAATGGGGTAGAACAAAATTTCTACAACATGGAACCATCAAAACTTAGAAATAACAAGATTAAGTAGATCAAAATCCGAGAAATCAAAAATAATGTAAACTTAGATCTACAAGAATCTAGCCATGGAAAGTGAAAATGCCAAGTACTAAAGAGCTTTAGAATGTAGTAAGGAAGAGAATGAAGTAATAAAATTAGAGTTCCTCCATGAAGCAAGTTGCACTTGCCTAGACCTCTCTCTTCTCTCTCTGGTAGGTGAAGGAAGTAAATGGGGAAGAGAAGATGATAAATGAAGAGAGAGAAAGGAGGAGGGTTAATAAATGGTAGTGGTGGTGGTAGGTAGGGGTTCACCCTTGGTCCATGATAGACCAAAGAAAACCGAACCAAGCCAACCCAACCAAGAATAAACCAAGCCCAGGAGGGGAAATTAAGCAAAAAAATCATGCAATACAAGAATAAATACGTACACGTATTCCAAGAATACGAAATACGAACACAGGCATTACAATAACATAGATTGGTTTCATATATTATATATATATATATATATTATATATATATTATTCAGATTTTGAAGCTTTGTGTAAGTAATAGTATATTGCCTTTGCCTTCAGCACTAGATACTTACTCAGGTTCCTTTCTAGAGGATAGTCGTTATTACAGCTTTAGAGGGCACGACTTTTATAAATGTTATTTCTCATTAGCTTTCATGATCACCAAAATTCTGGTGTGTTTTTCTTAGCTTAACCATGTTGATGAATCATGTCCTGTTATTTGCGCTATATCATTGTTGGGGTTATTTTTCTGGTGATGTATACACGATTCATGGCTCATTTTATGAAAGCAACAAAACTCATTTGATGAAAGTAATAGTATTTGCATGTGCCTTCAGCATCAAGTACTTAGACGGACTTTTAGGACTGAACTCGGGCGAGCGGGGTGCTTAGTCCAAAGCCCTGCTCATAATGGACTGGGCGGACTACTCTAATCGTCGTGCTGTATCAGATTTTGGCCCATCTAGCTGGATAGACTTTTCGGGTGTCCATGGGGCTCCGGTGCAATGATGATCCCTATATTGACCCAACCCAATGCTTATATAATTTGGTCTCTAATATGGGCCCAAGCAAGAATATGGGCTGCGGCCCCAAGTTGTTCTTGATATCTTGGTAATATTTTTGCATCACTCCTTCATTTTTTTTCCCACTCCTTACTAAACTTTATTTTACACATTATATTACTGTGTAGTTACAGAGATGGTATCACAATTGATTACGGTGTCTGAACTGTACAATCAGATTAAACTTCTAGTACACTACAACCTGTATGAATGAAAAGATTACAAATGCCCTTTTTAGAAAGAAAAAAAACTAAGAAGAAGAAGTTGCAAAATTCAGAAAGCAATAATATTAAACTCACAAACGCAGTTGCTATAACGAACAAAAAACAAAAAACGAAGAAGAAAATAACCCATTGCTGAGTGATAAAAATTATCGTGCTCAAGTTAGATTCGACCCTTTACGTCAATCTGCTTCCAGGAACCAGGAAGTTCAATGTATGAACTTCTAGAAAGCTCGTGTCAATCTTGCGATAGATCTCGAACGGGACGAAGTGGACAAACGGGCGACGTTACGGGGATTTCAGTGTCTGTTGCAAAACTCCTCTCATAGCATTATGTTGAAAATTTACTTCAAAACTTCGGATTAAAATTTGCAAGAAAATAAATTAAATTAAAGTTACCGGCCTCCGGGGAAGTCGCGCACGAAGCACTGCCCTAAGAGTTAGTTCGGGTCTATGTGCAGACTGAATCCGAACGCCCTAGTGGTAAAATTCCCGCTCACGGAATGTCGTTGCCGCACACGACGTCGAGAGAATGACCCCGACTTAGCTCCACCCAGAGCAACAAATGAAGAACAGTATTTCAGAGGGAAGAATTTGAGAGAGAAAGAGCGCTTCGAATGATTTTTTTTTCATGTCAAAGAGAGGAGGAGGAAACCTCATTATATAGGCTATTTGTCAAAGGATGGAATAATGAGGATATTAAAAAGTCCATTAAATTTTAACGTTACAAAAATTGAAGCACATGATAAAATGTGATACATTGAATCTGGACATGATTCAAACATTCAAAAGTTATAGAATAAATAAATTATAACGATTGAAAATAAATGATGAGAAAATTTGTTTTTTGTAATTAGTAGCAATAGCTACAACAATCCCCCCCCCCAAAAAAAAAAAAAAACCAAGTTCCAAAATAATATAGAGGAAAGAAACGAAAGAGGAAAGTTAAAGGGTGAGAAAGATTTCTGGGCAATTGATACTGCATAAAGAGATGGACTACAGCCTTGAATCTCACGTAGTGACTATTGCCTTTGTCTGAAGAAGAACTTGATGGACTACGCCTGAATCAGTCTTCTTGAACCCGACTCAGAAATTAGCACACATAGTACGCTAGAGGTACTTGGGTCTACCGGTGGCGCGTTTGGTTGGCCATGCGCATTTTACACATTCATGAGAGTTGTCTAGGATCGCCATGTCCTATAGTCGCGGCCATCACGACCTCTCATATAGGTACGTCCTCAAGGGTTGGTGATAGGAATCAACCTTGCATATCATGCTTGGACTTATTAAGAGTTTTTAAAACTCACCATATCCATATCCAAAAGGAACACTGGCACCATAGGGATGAGGTATAAATGTACACATGTACAGCCTCCTGGGCTTTTATTTTAAAGAGAATTTAATCTCAGGTCAGTTCCATAATAGTCATCTAGTCCAGCTTGTTTCTACCCCTTGAATGGCTTCTTGGGATCCAGTCAGACTCGGTTGGGTTGTCACTGCTGGTGACTATACTATGGGCTTAACCCCATCCCCCTCAATGATTCTAGGATCAATGTCCTAGACAGACCCTTCGTCAAGTGGTCTGCAAGGTTCTTTTCTGACTTTATATAGTCAGAACAACATATTTGCCCAATAGGCTCTTTATGACTTGAAGCGCAGCTGCAGGTGCTGTTCATCTTAGCATTCACAGAATTATGTTAGTAGTTCTATAACAGATTTATTATCACAGTTTATAGAAATTGCAGGAATAAGATGAACAGAAACAGGTATAAGCATAATAAGATTTCTAGCCATTCAGCTTCTGTACATGTAGTATCCAAAGCTATCATTTCAGAGTCCATTGTACTTCTGGCTATGATAGTTTGTTTACATGATCCCCAGGAGATTGCAGCTCTGCTAGGGTAAAAATATATCCAGTAGTAGATTTTACATCATGTGAATGCTACCCAATTTGCATCGGAGTAACTTCTATGATATCAGGGTGTCTAGTATAATGAAGTTTATAATCTAGAGTTCCCTTAAGATATCTAAATACTCTATCCAATGCAGTCCAATTGTGATGATTTGGGTACTAGTGTACCTACTTAGTCTACAAATAGCAAATGCAATGTCAGGTCTAGTCCTATTTGTTATGTACATAAGGGACCCAATCATTTGTGAATATCTATGTTGTTCTATAGGTAATCATTCATTCTTCTTGAGAACAACATTACTGTCATAAGGGGTAAGGGCAGGTTTCTTGTCAAAATACTCAAACTTTCTTAGCATTTTCTCAATTGAATGTGCTAAGGATAGAGTATATCCCTCATTGCATTTGGACACTTACATTCCTAGGATCAGGTTTGCCTCACCTAGGTCTTTCATATCAAACTGGTTAGATAAATAATTCTTAGTATTATTTATCAATTCTAGTGAAGATCCTAAAATAAGGATATCATCAACATACAAGCATAAGATAACACAACTTTTATTTGTATTTTTGGAATACAAACATTTGTCATATTCATTTGGTACAAAACCAAATTCTATAATGACTTTGTCAAATTTGTTGTGCCATTGCTTGGGAGCTTGCTTTAATCCATAAAGAGATTTTACTAATCTGCAAACCTTATTTTCTTGGCTTTCGCAATAAAACCTTCAGGTTGCTCCATATATATTTCTTTCTCTAAATCTCCATTTAGAAATGTTGTCTTTACATCCATTTGATGGATCAACAAGTCATGAATGGAAGCTAATGCTAGGAGGGTTCTAATAGAAGAAATTCTAGCAACAGGAGAATAGGTATCAAAGTAATCTAATCCCTTTTTCTGGATAAAACCTTTGGCCACTAATCTAGCCTTATATTTTTCTATGGTACCATCGGCTCTAAGTTTCTTCTTAAAGATCCACTTACAACCTATTGGTTTGCTGCGTAAAGGAAGGTCTGCTAAAAACCAAGTATTGTTCTCTATGATGGAGTTGTACTCATTGTTAATAGCTTCTTTCCAGAAAGGGACATCAGGAGAGGATATGGCTTCTTCATAAGTTGAGGGATCACCCTCTATCAAAAATGTGAAGAATCCTTCTCCTAAATTCTTTTCAATCCTTTCTCTTTTACTCCTTCTAGGTTCTATGACTTGTTCAGGTTGAGAACTGGGTACTGGATCATGAGAACTAGTAGATGGAATTAGAGAAGGGTTAGAGGAAGATGAAGGGGTTCTATCCTTGAAGGAAAAAATGTTCTCAAAGTAAACTGCATCTCTAGCTTCAATGATTGTGCTATTAGAGATTTCATTTACTTCAGAATGGGTTACAAAAAATCTATTGGCATTACTATCTAGGGCATATCCTATGAATACAGCATCTACAGTCTTAGGTCCTATCTTCCTCTTTTGGGTTCAGGAATTCCTACTTTAGCTAGACATCCCCAAACTTTGAGGTAATTAATTAGGGGTTCGACCTTTCCATAACTCATATGGGGTCTTAGGCTTGGTAGAAGAGGAGGACTTGGAAACCCCTACGTCAGACTCAGTCTGATCAGAATCATTTGAGATGGACGTGGACCCATCAATGGCAGAAATCAGGCCTAAAGTGGTAAGCCAAAATTCATCTGGCTTTGCCACCTCTTGAAGTAGGTGCCATTGAATTTTGCAGGCTTTGCAGAAAAAGTCTCTTCCTTGGAAGTCATATTTTCTAAAGTCTGTAAAATAATATTTACTCAATAAGATGGCTTTTAAACTAAAATTAACAATTTAAATGATTTTAGTAAAAGACCTTTAAAATTTTAGTTTTTCAAGTTTTGATAAGGTTGGGTTAGTTGTAGGGGCCGGATCCCAGCAAGCGGAGGTTCACTAGGAACTCTTAAGTACCGGTCGCTTAGACGATATTTTGCCTTGTTGACAGAAGGACCATTTCGGCTTGTTCCCAAACAAATCTTAACTTTAGAACTTAAAATTAAAAGAATTTTTACTAAATCAATTAATTGTTCGATTTAGCCTAAATAAAATATTGAGTAAAAGAAAACTAGAATTGCCAAAATTACTAACACAATGATGTTTGTCTAAGGTTGTCAGACTATGAAATAATAAATGATAATAGCTGTCTCAATTATTTGTAATAACAAATGTTATTAAGCAATAATTCAATGAGTGTTTAAAGCAAATGTTACTAACATGAATGCTTACTAACAGAAGCAATATATATTTTATTTTTATTTAAAACAAATTTGCAAGCTCAGTTGTGTACAATAGTTAAGAAATGTTACTAACAGAAGAATGTTACTAACAAATTTGTAAGCACAGTTGTGTACAATAGTTAACAAATTTACTAACAGAAATGTTAAGAAATGTTACTAACATAAGCAAATTTGTGTAAAATAGTGCTAACAGGAATGCTTCCAAACTAAGTGGAATGCTTCCAAGCAAGATTTATAATAGCAGAAGCAAATATGGCGCTTTTTTTTTAAGAGCAGTAACAGTAGCCAAAAAATGTAGTTACATATACTAGAAAAAGTTATGTTAAAGATTGGTTAAAACTAACTCTTAGATTGTTGGAAATTTACTTCAAAACTTCGAATTAAAATATGCAAGAAAATAAATTAAATTAAAGTTACCGGCCTCCGGAAAAGTCGCGCACGAAGCACTGCCCTAAGAGTTAGTTCGGATTTATGTGCAGACTGAATCCGAACGTCCCTAGTGGTAAAATCTCTGCTCCACCGGAATCTCGTTGCCGCACACGACGTCGAGAGAATGACCCCGACTTAGCTCCGCCCAGAGCAACAAATGAAGAACAGTATTTCAAGAGGGAAGAGAATTTGAGAGAGAAAGAGCGCTTTCGCAATGATCTTTTTTTTTTCATGTCAAAGAGAGGAGGAGAAAACCTCATTATATAGGCTATTTGCCAAAGGATGGAATAACGAGGATATTAAAATAGTCCATTAAATTTTAACGTAGCACATGATAAAAATGTGATACATTGAATCTGGACATGATTCAAACATTCAAAAGTTATAGAATAAATAAATTGTAACGGTTGAAAATAAATGATGAGAAAATTTGTTTTTTGTAATTAGTAGCAATAGCTACAACAATTATATATATTCTCTCTCTCTCTCTCTCTCTCTCTCTCTCTCTCTATATATGAGGAATGTATATTGCTAATTCATTATGAGAGATTACTGAGGGATCCTATTTTGGACGTTTTAAGTAGCGACCTTTAAACCAGTCTAACTTATGCTTGTTACTACACTACAAGCAGTTCTAAAATTTTTTAGATTAATAAAATTACTTATACGTTCATATATAAATAAAAGTCATCTCAAAGAAAGATTATTATTGTCCTCTAGCTTATACACCTATATAACATTTAAGTATAAAATAGTTTGGCAAGAGTAAATCATAATGTTGAGAGAAAAACATTCACTAGCACATCAAATGAACCGCAAAATTTTATAGCAGATTATTCACTACCACATCAAATTAACCGCAAAATTTTATGACAATCATTCACTCCCACATCAAATTGACCGTAAAATTTACAAAACTTACATTTTGAATGAAGTATCAGTTAGATGGGAAGAAATAATAAATATGCTAGGGTAGTAATAGTTCTAGTTATATTTTTTGATAATGATATAAATTAATAAAAATAAAATAGAAATCCCCAAAGTACTCCGATTTGGGGTGTTTATAAAGACACCCAAAATTATATTACATTGATTTTGGAACGTTTTTTTAGCAAACCAAAACCAGTGACTCAAAATTATTACCAAGCAAGATTTTTTCATAACGACTGGCTCGAAAAACTTCCAAAACGGTGAAAATACTATCGCCAAACAAACCCTAAGAAAAATTCCAGAGGATGAGTGACAAAAAACAATAATGTTTCTATGATGTCTTAATCTTTGTCATATAGAAAAACACCGTACCATGTCAATCACATGGACTACCACTTTTCATGTGTACAAATCAACAAAAAGATAATCTTCATACTTAGGGTTGCCACATGGATGGTGGACTATTTTATAGAAACTAAGATTAAAAAAAAGGCAACATATTATACTTTTCGTAAAAAAAAATTAGAGGTTTCTTAACAATGACTCTCTTAAAACTACTATATTCTTCTTGGAAGAAAAAAAAAAAATCTAAAATTAAAGAGTCATGTCCAAAATGGCTAATTCTAACACCAGAAAATTTTCAGAAAGATGACAATTTTTTTGAAAAAATAAACAAGGTAATAAGTATGTAAAATTATAAAATAAGTAATGTATTGCTCATACTTTGACGACATGGGAGCATGCACGAACAAAATGCACGGAAAATATAAAAATTTCTTCTTCGAACCAGTGTTTTCCAGAAGGAAAATGCACGAAAAAAAATTCACTACGTTCGCCACTAAGATTCGTCACTAGAAGTATATGGTTGTCACTGAAAGCCGAAGTCGTCGCTAAAAATTTCTCGCTGAAACATATCGTCCCAAATTGCCAATGCTTTTAGCGACATTAGCCAATGATTTCGGTGACATGGG
Source organism: Iris pallida (assembly GCA_029216955.1). NCBI lineage: Eukaryota > Viridiplantae > Streptophyta > Magnoliopsida > Asparagales > Iridaceae > Iris > Iris pallida. The sequence continues at coordinate 9,578 of JANAVB010007556.1, forward strand.
TGCATGCACTCATGTCGTCAAAAATATTGAAGACACATTACATGTTTTGTAATTTTACATATTTATTATTTAAATAAATTTTAGTTACTTTTTGAAAAAAATTTGTTCTAATACTCCGTTCCACAAAAACCACACAAAAGTTGTAGTAGAAAAAAAAAAATACAAATAGACTTTGTATACATATAAAAGAAAATACAATTTCTCTCTTGTTGATAGGAGGAAATGGAAGAGATTCCAGTCTCCCTTCCCTCCACTACTTCTTCCATTTTTTTTTTTTTGTGAAAAATTGAATTTGATAAGTAAAAAAAAAAAATCTTCTACTATATAACGAGGCTTCAAAATAGCTAAAAAATGTCCATATAAGTCGTATGTATATCATGGTCCATTTTATTTTAAAAAATAAATTATATAAAAAAGTTTAAATTTGTTACATATATTCAATATGGAGAATCAAACTCAACCAAAAAAGAATAATGCATTCCACTTTAACCACATGAATTAGAAAAAATATTTGACTATAATTGAATAATATTTTTATTTTATGTTATTATATGTGTAAAGTACGTACATTTACTGTATATATAGCTGTTTCATTTTTATTTTTTTTTACTTTTTTTTCCTATACGGCTATACCAAATAAAAAAAGAGATATTTTAGCAAATGTTCCCATTCCAAATGATGAAACTAGCATCTGCCCCCACTATTTTTTTTAATTAGCAAATAATCCCACCCTCATGTAAAACAGCAAAAAAAAAAAAATCAATAAAATGAGGGTATATCTTAAATATTTTACTCTTCCGTACAAAAAATGGGAGTATTTGGTAGTTAAAAAAAATAGTGGAGATATAAGTTAGTATCAACATTTAGAATGGAGACATATGCTAAAATATTCTATAAAAAAATCCTCCCATATTTCTTTCTTCATTTTGTTTGACTTCACTTTTCTCCCCTGCCCAACACAAAGTTTATACACTTTCGCCATCGCACCTTTTTTGCTGGTGAGCCGGAGCTTTGAAAATTGCATCTCTTCTTCATCCGTGATTTTCTGATTGACGGGTGTTCCATTATGATATAGGTCAACTACGACTTATTTTTTTTTATTTTTTCGACTTAATTATTTGGGATCCGTAGGAAACATGAGCGGACATGCAGGAAGCACGTGACCCACCAATTCCAGCTGGCACACGCGTGTCCATACTATGCTACCTTATCTACGTGCACCATCGACACGCAGCAGGCAGCAGCTCATAATCTACCATCTTCCCACGTATGCTTGGTACCGAATTACGATTTTGTCTCCCACCATATTTTGCATATTTCATCTTTTTAGGGTGATGTTAAATGCACCTTTGCCTTTATCAACTTTATCTTTTTGTTGACTTTGTTAAATTTATCTTATAAATTTTTTCGGTTCACCTTCTTTCTTTTTATCCCTATATTTTCTAATTTTTTAAATCAATTAAATATTTTTTTATTTTATTAATATCTTTTTGTTGACTTTGTTGAGTTTATCTTATAAAAAATTTCAATTCACTTCTTTCTCTTTACCGTTATATTTTCTTTCTCTTTATCCCGATATTTTCTAATTTTTTAAATTAATTAAATATTTTTATTATTCTATTAATATCTTTTTTTGTTGACTTTGTTAAGTTTGTCTTATAAATTTTTTCAGTTCACCTTCTTTCTCTTTACCGCTATATTTCCTAATTTTTTAAAAAATATTTTTATTACTCTATTAACTTTTAGTTATGGGTACCTCCGTCATTTATATATTTTTAACTTTTAAACTTTCTAACAACCATTGCTTATCTTCTTCCAAATTGTCATTCATCTTCGGATAGAACGTTTCGGTATTTTATAGTTCTCTAAAAAAAGGGTTAAATATTTAATCAAAAGTTAAAAAAAAAAATTGTTGTAGAATTTTTTTAAAAATTTAGTTGGAGGTGGGATAAACAGATAATTTAATTTTTGAAATAAACGTAAATCTGGTCAAACCTTCTAAAACTAAAAAAAAGGGTAAACAAAATAAAATTTGGGGTGCGTTTAAACACCCTTTTTTATCCCTACTCCACAACCAAGAATGCGTTAACCTCTTTTCTGAGCACATACAAATTATACAATATATACAAGTTAAACATTGTACATGGTCTAAAAATGGAACTTTCTAGGTGTTTAACATTAATTTTACTTTTATATTTAGACCTACCTAGTTTTTAGAAACTGTACTAGCAAGTCTTTAGAACGTCAAAAAAAACCTTTTAAGATTTTTTTAAAAATTATTTTTTAATATTTGTATGTAGTTCTTAAAATATCAGAAACCATTATGAATGCGTGATTAGCCGCCATCAAAATTATAATTGGTACGAATTCTTTGGTTGCCAATACCTGCCATCTTTTTTCAAAGTGAAATATGATCTATAAATATATTAAAAAAAACATAACATTTCTAGGATCAAATATTTAGATCTGTCTTAATATTTTGATATAAATTTTTAATAATCTTCATCAACTCCAACTTCTAGACCACTCTGCGATGGTAAGGTACTACAAATATTCATTGTAGTATATTCTAACAGATACAACTGTACATATCGAATATTCTAACAAATACAACTTTACATATCGAACTCGAGTGACTCTTGTGACTATCAAGAAGAGGTATAAGATCTTGATTGGTTGGCGAAGATCCACCCACGAAGACGTATTATTTTTTCTATTCATTTAGTGGGAGTTGGAGGTAGTGGGTCCAACAAACAACATGTACAAAATTTCGTACGTATCGTCGAATATCTCAAAAATAAATTAAATAAAACAAATACAACTGTACATGGTAGCAGTGGCGTAGTCACTTGATCCCTAGGGGGTGCAGCCGTGCCCCCCGGAATTTCAATTTTTTTTTGTTTTGTATATAGGTTGTGCGAAAGAAAATAGGCTCCTTTGGAAAGAATTTTTAGGCCCTTTTAAAAAAAAAAAAAAAAGAGAGAAGCAATTTTTAGGCCCCTTTGATAATGTATTGGAGAAGAGGGTCGAGGGAAGAAGGGTCAGCCACTCACCTTAGTACTTACTTGAGACGAGAAATTGGTTGGCCGCGCTAGACGTTGCCTACGCGATCACCTGAAATCGCACAAGCAACTTGATTAGAACACTGTGTTATTCAAGGAAATTCGATACGAATGCGAAGTTCGAAACACAAGTCATGAAAACCATCGAAAACATTCACGAAAACGTATTCAAAAAATCAAATCCAAAGAAGCAATTGCGGCATGAAAGCAGAGCAACGGGAGGTCTCTCCCGACTCAGCCGCATAGTCTATCCTCGAGGCGCAACCCGCTGAATATGAAACTTGGTTCCGAAGAAGCCACTCCATAATGGAGAATGGATCTTAATTCAACCGTTCCCGTTCGACCGATTCGATTGATTCCGACCTATCGGTTCCGACCGAATCGATAGCGACAGTGTTCCTTTCTCGCGCACCCCGTGGACGAAAAACGGAGCACGATGTAGGGACGGGGCACTACAATTATGATCCAGAATTTTTTTAACTTTTTTCCTTTAATACCCTCACTAGCATATATGAAAGTTTCTTGTCATGCATAGAAGGGAGGGTATAATAGAAAAAAGAAACAGAAAATAAAAATCTAAGGTCAAACTTTTCAATTGGACATATATGAGCTTAAACTCTAAATTGATATAAATTTCAGGATCCAAACACTAATTAGTCATATTATAATTTATTATTATGTAAATAATAAGTATTGCGCACTCTGGATAAAAGTTTCGGCTACGCCACTGCATGGTAGTCAAAAGAACCACAAGGTTTGGAACCTATTTTTCAGTATTTGTTCCAATATTTTTTTTTAATTTACAGGAGCTATTGAAGCTTGTGATCATATCAATTGCAACATAGGATTCTTCCTATTACCAAGAACGGTCAGCATGAGTTGAACTTCAATAACAGTTGCGTACCGTCCAAGAAACAAATTTATAGTCTCGTCTTTTTTGTGTCAAACGATTATGGCGTTTGTTATAACAAACCGAGACAACTTTACTTCTTATTGGTCATGAGAACTATTTCGTCAGACAGGCGGAAAGATCGTTCAGTTGTTGCAATTTGAGCAACAAACAACACGAAAGACCATTCGCTTGTTGTCATTTTGAACAACAACAAATATTATTGTTGGACTTGCAAACAACCAAATAATAATAATAAAAAGACCAAAAATATTTTGGTACAGGAAGGAAAAATCGATATGATTACTCTGATCGACCATAGAATGTTAAATATTGAGATAACTGAGTATTATTACTATCACAGCTTAGTTAAGATATGAACAAACGTTTATAAAATTTTAAAATTTTGATATTATCTAACTATATGTATTATCTAACTAAATATATATCCAAAGTCCTAAAATTATATCTATTATAACAAACCTTTACTTGCATAAACAAATATGTATAACGCACGTGAACGTAACTATAAATATTTTTAGACTTTACTTTAAGTAATTTATACATATAATAATCTAATGAATTATAAATTTTGACCATACTTCTGTCTATAAAGTTTAACAAGTCAATTTAAATTCATTTCTATCAAACCACTTCAAAATGTCAAAGATACATGTTGTTATTCACTTATATAGTATTAATTATTTATGAAAAAAGTGTTATCTCATATCTCATTCAACCTTACAACATTCAAAATGGGAGATGTTTTAATACTACATTTTGATTTTAGTCAACTATTTTAGCAATTGAAAGCTGCAGTGAACACTTGTCAAAACTTAAAAATTGATAGAAAGCTAAAATACACTCCAGATTTCACTACTAAAATAACCCAGATTAGCGACGTCAGGAGACGTCGCTAATTACGTCGCAGTACGTCGCTAACACTGATTTGCGACGTATGTAGCGACAAAAAACCTACGTCGCTTATAGGCAAGTCGCAGATGGTAATTTCGTCGCCGAACGTCGCTATTTGCGACGCGGCGTCCATTGTCGCTAGACGTCGCCAAATGAGTGACAGAGAGCGACGTATAAGTACGTCGCCAACATTGCGACGTAATGCGACCACTAGCGACGCTTCAAAAGTTTGTAAATGATGACGAGGCATGGCATCCACGTGGCCACGTGGGCATCGTAGCGACGTATATTAGCGACGTCGAGCGACGTCACGTCGCTAGTTAGCAACGTATAGCGACGTCTGTGTTTACAGTGTGTGTGAAGTGCAGTGTTCGAACCATCGACAGTTTCGCTTACTGTTGTATGTTTTATCTTTGATAGAAAGAGCAACAGTTCAGGGTGCACTTCTCAGAGCTTCCTCTTCACGTCCTTCACCTTCTCGGGAACCTTTACGACGTCCGAGAAAGTGAAGGACGTGAAAATAAAGCTCTCAGAAGTGCACCCTGAACTGTTGCTATTTCTATCCAAGATAAAACATACAACAGTAATCGAAACTGTCGATGGTTCCGAACACTGTATTTCACATTCACTGTAAACACAGACACACATCATAACAAAAATACACAATATATTTTTTTAAAATTTCGGCAGCATCTCCTTTGTATATCAGATCATCGCTTATAACCCAGCGTAGGTATATTTGTCATCCCGTCGCAGATATCACAGTAAATATCACAATAAAAATAGGAGGCAGTGCAAAGTAAATATCAAAGACACACATCCTCACAAACATCCAATAGAGTCAAATAAAAATAGAAGATGATAAAAAGTCTCCCACCAAGTGTATAAACAACAGTGTATGAATAAACAATTTGCCCATAGGGCCAATACATACAAGTCATAAAAAAACCAATAAAATCACTGCGGACCCCTGCCGCGCAACTGGGATAGAATGTAGTCATACTGCTCCTGGGTGAGCTGTACCGTAGGGGCAGTAGGAGGCAGTACAATGTCTGGAGTCGGCGCCGGAGGCAGTGCAGTATCTGGAGTCGGCGCCGTCGATGGACCCGGAGGACGTACCTGCTCCAGCTCTCGCAGTCGCTCACCATGCGCAGCAAGGGCACTCACCACCTTCTCAGTATACTGAGCGACTGAGAGAGAAAGGCTCCTCTACGATCCGTCCAGCTCGAGCTGTCTACGCTCCGTACGCTGCGTAGACTCGGTGAGCGTCTGCAAGTTGGCAGCTGCAGCCTGATGCAGACTCATCAGCTCCTGTATACTGCGCTCGACCGCATCAAATCGTCCGGTGACGATCGGAGGGTCGGATCGTCGCTCGACCGTATTAGAAATCTGCTGCTGCAACTCGCGACGCAGCTCCTCGATCTGACGACGAACATCCTCAGCTCGTGACGACGCCTGCGTAGTCGGAGACTGCGCACTGACAGAGGGGGACCGGGATGACTCCGAAGCCAAATACGCGCCGTAGGATCCCGTACCGTAGTACGTACCCTTCTGAAGACCGCCAACGGCGGTCATCCAGAGCTCGTCCGGCGATGGCTCTGCAGGCGGCTGGGAGGAAGTACCAGCCCCTCCCTCTGCTTGTGCACTAGCAGCAGCAGCAGCATCAGCCGCCTCCTTCTGTAGCCGAACAAACTCGGCCTAGAACATGTTTGCTAACGTGTAAGTGTTTACTAAAGTCTATATTGATATCTATTTTCCTGTTTTCTAAATTATAGTCAGTTAATATTAGTTGAATAGAACTTACATATGCCTGCGTCGCCCTCTCGTCAATGAAGTCCCCAGCCCTCCGATGGGTGACCAGGTAGACGGTCACCATGTTCGGGTCCTCACCCTTCTTTACCTGTTAAAATATATTATCTATTATTAGTATTAAACATTATATCGAACTATATATAAATTAATGTCCGTCATAGGAAACGTACCAGACGACGAAAATGCTCCGTCATCGGAATGGAGCCGCCACACCACTTACCGGCGCTCGACCGCACCACCTTGGCCTTCTCAGACCGCTCCTGGTACTGGCGCTCGCTTAATCTAGCCTTCATCGCAGTCCACTGCTCTGGCGTAATCCAACCCTGGATCGGACGTCCGGCGCGATCACGACGCTTCTGGTCGTCGATCGCATCACGGATGAGCTTGGCTATGACGGCAGGAAATTGGCCCTCGATCCTTGCCTCCCGGTGTGGTGGATAGAAATAGGTCCTCTACAAGAAGTAAAATACAAAAGTTATATAATATACACAAATGATTATTAAAATTTAAAAATAAACAAATTTTTTACCTTGAAGTGGACGAACCAAAAGGCCTTCCTATCTGCGGGAGCATCTGAGTAGTTGAGCCAAGGCCCACCATAGTTCTGCCTCACAAATGTCCCCAGCTGTCACTGTACTGCAGAAGGCCGATATCTATACAATAATAATTTTTCATGAATATATATGTACATATAATCATTTGAGAAATATATAATAATTAATTAACTTACTTCATAGGCCCGTCCGTCCAAATCTCCATACGCGTCTCGCCCGGGGGAGCGCATGAAGGGTCGCTCTCACCTCCTGCCTGGGCAGGATCAGTCTGATCGCCGTCCTCCATATGATCGGCGTGGGCTCCTGTAGCTCCCCTTCCCAATATTTTTTTTTATATTTTAATATTATTTTATTATATCTGGCTATATTATTATTGTGGTAATTGAGAATAAATTATTTATTATTACTAGTTATTATTTGTCTACTATTTATCAAAAGAATAAATATATGGGTGTATGTGTATTTATATAAATATATATATATGTGTACGTGCACGTATATACAAATATATATATATATATATATATATATATATATATATATATATATATATATATATAGAGAGAGAGAGAGAGAGAGAGAGAGAGGCCTATATTGGTGGATTGTGTAAAATAATTAGAGGCATCACTGAAACATGGTGGCTTTACATGTTAATTTCGTCATCTTGGGATGCTTATAAAGTATTAACCTAGTTGGGATGTCCTAGATAGCACATGGTTTAACCCATGACTCAGAATATTTTATATTTACATTTCTTGACTGGACAAATTCACATTTCACAGAGTGATATAGAAAATGGATATAGATCAGCTTCAAGTTCAAGGAACAAAGATAATGGTACTAGCACACCCTACCATCAGTGTAAGAGTGAAAATGATTGGAACGAACAAACAAAAATTTACGAACGTAGACCAGCCAGCCCCCTGTTTCCAAATTTTGGGATGCATCAAGTGTAATCTCTCTCTCTCGTGTTTATGTCTGTTGCTTACACCTATAAAACCGAGCAGGCCCTTCCCAATAGCCGCCCAGCCAAAGGCCAAGCCAAGCAGCCCGATCCCAGTCAGGCCGAGCCCAAGATTTGAACCCCAAGCCCACAGGGCCATACTTTCCCCGGAACTGAAAGTTCCCACAAGCCGAGCCCTCAGCTCTGGATAACCAGAGTCTACATATAAACATATAAATAGAACGCGAGAGAGTCGAGAGATTCGCTAAGAAACCCTAACCAAATCGCCACCACCTCTGCGCGTACCCCGCGCGCGCCGCCGAGGGCGACGCCGGCGACCGGCCAGAGCGCCGTCGCGCACGGCCAGGCGCGTGAAACCAGCAGGCGCGCGTCGGAAACAGTGGGAACAGCAGCGTGACGAGGCCCACTTCGTGTGGCGTTTTCTCCGCGCACGGTCGATGGTTCTTCGAACCGTTTGTTCAGGTATGGACTCAATCTATACCTCTAAATTCCCCTTTAGGTAGATTTAATTATTCAGCGATAGGTTGCCCGAGAAGTCGAGTTGAAATCGACGAAAAATCTAACCAAAAACAGAACGAAATCCAGTCCCAACTCCATACTTGGATAGCGATTTCTCGCCAATCCGTAGATCGATTCGGAAAACTATTTAAAGACACTTGTTGACAACATGTAGGACTTCGAATCCCTTCTTGCGGAATTTGAAACCATCGACTGACCGTCGAGAAATCGAATCCCAAATTTTCCCAAAAACCTGTTTTGAAAACATTGAAGTTGTTCCACACGACGTGCGTCACGCCAATCCGGACGACGTGGTCGTGAACCAAACGCATCGAAAGCTGCGTAATGGTTACGTGGTCGTGTGGGCTTTGGCGGAATTCAAATTGGTCGCGTGTGCGCGACGAATTTGATGCGTATCCGTCGAAATTCACCGTATCGTGCACTTTGCAAATTTCTCAATTACTTTGTGCATGCTCATCGGATCGAGACGAAACTTGTGCCAACAGAACCGTATCATTTTTCTGGTCCTGTATGCCAAGTTTGGTCCAATTCTGAGATAGTTGAATCCGACGTCGTTTTGCGGTCCCACGGTCCCACTCAACGGGCAATTTTGTGCACGGCCCGCCGAAATCCAACTTTGGACATACGGTTGGGTTCGTATCGAAAAACTGGATCCGTAGACAGATAGTTTGACGACTTTAGAGACCATTGACTCTGGCACGCTTTTCGGTGCAAAGCAGGTCCAACGGCGGACATCGTTTTTGCTCGAAAGTACCGTTTTGTCCCTGTGTCCAGAATTGGACGTAAGGACAGGCAATCCTAGCTAATTGGACTATTCTGAGATCATTGGTATTATTTATTTCAGCTTTTGGGGACTGTTGTACGGGTTTTGACTATAGTGGCACATTGAGTAGTTCAGATTGTCGGTTTCACCAGCAAAGGACCACAGGCGAGTACAGTTTATTGTTTGCATTTCGATATTGATCTTTACTATAATTCATTGATTAGTCATTAGTTATGTGATTTTTATACTCTACTATAAATTATTGAGTCAGGAATGAGAAGTACCAAGGATGTGTGATCAGACCGTAGACATTGTAGATATTGTAGACATTGTAGATATTGTAGACATTGTAGATATCGTAGACATTGTAGATATTGTAGACATTGTAGATATTGTAGACATTGTAGATATTGTAGACATTGTAGATATCGTAGACATTGTAGATATTGTAGACATTGTAGATATTGTAGACATTGTAGATATTGTAGACATTGTAGATATTGTAGACATTGTAGATATCGTAGACATTGTAGATATTGTAGACATTGTAGATATCGTAGACATTGTAGATATTGTAGACATTGTAGATCTCGTAGACATTGTTTAAATTCTGCAAGTAGATATCGTAGACCGTGCGGTGTAGTACCCCAGACCGATCACATGTCAAAGGTACTTCTAACGGTGGAAAGTATATTGGTCTATTTATTACTATTGATTTTTCTTACGGCTTTACTGTTATTTTCAAAACTCATGATTAATGCCTAACCTTTGTCTTATAGTCATTTTCTTTATTTGAAATTGCATTCAGTGAATTGTGCTCGTTCCATTCCTGACTGAAAACCAACATTTTCAGGTTAGCCGCGGATTCATTTAGCTTGGGGAGTGACGGGAATACTTGCAGACAAAGTCTAGAGACTAGCTAGATAGTTGAGTTGTAGTCATTCAGTTATTTGTACAAGTTTATATTTTTATACAAATGTAAAACTTGTGATCATTGTAAATTAAATTAATTTTGTGAATGAGCATTATTTGTGATTTTGATCTTCATGGTCGTGACAGCGTTCTACCGCCGACACTGCGGCGTAGGCTGGCTTGGACACGTCTTGTATCCGTTTTAAAAAAAAAAACGGGTGCGGGTCGTGACAAGTTTTTATGGTGGCCCATGCAGGCCAGTTTTCGCAAGTCATGCGAACTCGTGATAGTACTTAAGTTAGCCGTACTATTGCGAGCTTGCGACAAGGAAATGCTCATTCACGAATTAGGATTAATTTAATTTACGAGAATGACTAAGACTAGGAGTCCCTTATACAAATTTACCGATGGGTAGTCTAGGCCATGCCATTTAGATGAGGAGTTATTAAGGTTGATTGTTTGTCAGATCCCCATAGATACACTATTACCTCTCGATATGATGACACGATCCAAAGTGGATAGATTGTTCACTTGGTAAGACAGGGCTTCATATAATTTATGATCTAACCTTGATGAGTTGGACAAATCCTTCTCTTGCCTCTTAGATATCATCCCCATGCCTTAGTCGAACTGCCTATTTAGTTTCTATTTGCCCTAGGAATTAATATTTTGTATAAATTCTGATTATTGTTATCCCCATGCGGACCTCGAGTTAGTTTCGGTTCAAAGTTTTTCCTCAATGATTGAATACCCATGGAATAGACATTAGAATGTTTGTGTATCTTTTGTCTTCAATTATTTCCTCCCCGCTCAATCTTTTATTTTAAGGGTGATAGGGCAAATATTTATGCCTTATTTCATAGTCAACTTGTTTAGAAGCTCAGGGATTTATTTACAGATATAGTTACGAGAATGTTAGTTAACTTATACTGGCAGGACAGCAGCGCACTGTCGCCAATTAGTTAAACTTTGGAGACTAGGGATTCACTGCAGCCAGCAGCGCACTGGCGAGACATGACCCCTAGAATGGAAAGAAGATTAGGAAAATATCGGTTATAGAATTTGCTAAGAGATATGACTAGTGGTCCACTCTTGATCGTAGATACCCTTGAGCCAATATTGGATAGAGTTAAGAAGTGTTCGATTTTGTATCATGTTGAGTTACGAAACCAAGGGTTTACCACAGTCAGAGTATACGGGCGTGGCGTAGTCCTCGGTAAAATGATTTCAGACGTGATTACAAGTTAAGGATACTATAGAGGATAGGACAGTGCCCTGTGTGTTCCATAAGATCCGAAGCCAATATTGGTGGAAGTTTGTAAGTTGGATAGCACGTCTCCCGATCTAGCATTCCGTGGTCCTTGTGACCTATTGACGAGGATATCGACTGACACTAATAGGAATACCTAGAATATATAATCCAGAGTTCCATAACCCATTAGTTGACCAAGTCCTTGTGGATAAGAAGATAGTAGGAAGACCGTATAAGCAAGAACACCGGGTAAGGTTTGATTCTCGCAAAACTCGAACTGTTTGTACATTCTTTCAAAAATCTCGCATACTTGTATTTCGACTATCTTGACCAATGCTGCTACTACAGCCTAGTTTTACAAGCTTACTCTGTTCTCGAGCTTGATTTAAGACATATGTTTAGTGGGGACGCCTGCTAACATATTGTCTAATCAGAATCAGTGTATTATGGTCTGATCAACCATGATGCATTTGGTTCGCACTTCATTTAATTATCCTACGTGGATTGAGATGTAGAGGTATCTAGGATCTCATCCGTGACTGTATTGACAATTCCTCTTGAATTATATGTTCGCCCTTGAAATACGATATTGTATTCAATAACATCTCCCTTGAATTCTTTATCATTTTTATCTTTCACCGATTTGGAAAGACGAAAGCTCGTGATGGTAGAAAGATACAGAGTATTCCCATGGCTATGATAATGGTAGGCACAAGTGTAGCTACCATCGGCCGGTCATATGATTAAATTACTCTTCTCCCAGCGACCCTCAAACTACTATTGAGACTTTCGAGCCATCTGAATTTGAGAATGATTAGGGTTTTACCCTTAGTCAGAATGCCTACCTAGGTGACTACCTATTCTTTGAAGACCAAAAGTTGCGAGTCTCTAATTAATTGCTTGAAGCTTGCTTTAACTAGCAACCCTTAAGCCCATACCCCTAGAACTCTTGGGACAATAGTCGGGCAGGCTTCACCCAAGTAGAAACTCACGACTCAGTTTAAAGAAATCTTTTCGTAGGATGTGCCTTAGAGTTGGCTACCCCGTCGATAACTCTTGTAGATGGTGGACGAGTGGGTCATTCTATTTTATTGACCATGTGTCTTAGTACACACTCGTTTTCCATTTATTGGTAAACAATCCTTGACTTGACCTATACCTACGATATTCCGTTACGCCGTGCCTTATTCTTCATTAACAAGAGTCGAGGTACAATATCCGGACCGTAGCATTCTCCTAACCTCATTATTCCAAAACCCATGCCTTATTTCTAAGGTGGGTAGACTGTAAGGCTCCTAAAATTTTGGGATATACCAGGATTACCGAGTGATTAGAACAACTTCCATTAGGATGATTATCATAGCCCATGGACTCCCACTTTTCATTTAGATCATTTTGTGTCCCCGGCCGTGTCATTAATGTTCGGAGCACGAGACCGGCTGTTATCTTCCAACAAATTTCACATGCAAGATCTAGACGAGTCCACTTTCATCTAGGTATATCATGTCCCACTTAAAACCGTTCCCTTGTACTCTATTTTTGTGCTACGACTTCCAGGTTAGAAGGACTAGCTATGACCCTTACCATCTTACCGGTAAACTTCCCGACTGCAATTAGGACTCAACTTCGACTCGAAGCTTTCAACCCGATATATGGTTGTGATCGACTGGAAGCCCACTACGCACACGTCACTAGTGTGCCATTTAATTGTGTCTTCTCGGGCTACTTAAACACAAAAGTCACGGAAGGCGCACCTACAGGGTTTACATAACCTATTTAACCAATCCGACTGACAACTAGCTCAACCACTTGGGTGAAAAACTATTCTAGATTACCCTAGCCTAGTAGAATTTTTTTTGTTCATTGGGATCTTGTCCAGTCAATATAGATTGAAATCTAAGGTTTCTCCAACCAGCGATTGATGTCCAAATTAGGGAACCCTTTAGGACCCAGTAAAACTCCTCTATATATACCACCATATTTGGACTTTAAAACCAGATTACTTGAAACAGGTCCCTATACCTATTATGTAGTCTCCACCTCTTAGAATGCGGGGTCATCCGTGATCATTATTCTATCCACTGGAAGTCGCGATACGATTTTGTAAATGCATTTATATCCCTTGCTCGTGTGTTTAAATAACCACGAAAAGGTCACAATCTTGATTTCTCAAATTTCGTTCTATTAGGGAACCTTGTTTAGAATTTTGAGAACGAAATTTAGGTATTGCACGAGTTGCTAGCCCCTCTAGGAGATGAAGAGTTCTTCGATTTAGCCAATGACTGGACTAGAGTAGCTCATCTAACAAAAGGGTTAATGATTCATAAACCTTCTTTCTCTATCTGTACCATGGGATACCTTCTACCGCTCTGGGAGCTTCATATTCGCTCTCGATTATTTTTCTTCTTATCTTCATGTCATTCCTATTGTAGAGTGACGACTGGTCATGTTTATTAGAATTTATCGATATTTCTTAGGTACTTGTATAAATTTGTGCTCGTTGATTTTAGGGTTGCCTGATAGATAGGAGAGGGTTGCCGATGTCGTATGCTATAAATATCTGTCGGTAGTTACCTTTTTGCAAGTAGCTGGAGGGTTATAGCGTAAGGACGTTAGGTGTTTCAAGGGAGTAGTGTGACCTAAGGTGGGTAGAAGTCCTCGAGAATTCGTAAATACCAAATGACTAGAGAAGGCCATAAATATTTTTGGAGAAATTAAAATTTGAGAAGATTGTGGTAATATTGGATTTATTCTTTTTATTTTCGGATTTTTACGCATGTTTATGAGTTAGAATTTCGAGGACGAAATTATTTTAAGGTGGGTAGATTTGTAGCTCCCCTTCCCAATTTTTTTTTATATTTTAATATTATTTTATTATATCTGGCTATATTATTATTGTGGTAATTGAGAATAAATTATTTATTATTACTAGTTATTATTTATCTACTATTTATCAAAAGAATAAATATATGGGTGTATGTGTATTTATATAAATATATATATATATGTGTACGTGCACGTATATACAAAAATATATATATATATATATATATATATATATATATATATATATATATATATATATATATATATATAGAGAGAGAGAGAGAGGCCTATATTGGTGGATTGTGTAAAATAATTAGAGGCATCACTGAAACATGGTGGCTTTACATGTTAATTTCGTCATCTTGGGATGCTTATAAAGTATTAACCTAGTTGGGATGTCCTAGATAGCACATGGTTTAACCCATGACTCAGAATATTTTACATTTACATTTCTTGACTGGACAAATTCACATTTCACAGAGTGATATAGAAAATGGATATAGATCAGCTTCAAGTTCAAGGAACAAAGATAATGGTACTAGCACACCCTACCATCAGTGTAAGAGTGAAAATGATTGGAACGAACAAACAAAAATTTACGAACGTAGACCAGCCAGCCCCCTGTTTCCAAATTTTGGGATGCATCAAGTGTAATCTCTCTCTCTCGTGTTTATGTCTGTTGCTTACACCTATAAAACCGAGCAGGCCCTTCCCAATAGCCGCCCAGCCAAAGGCCAAGCCAAGCAGCCCGATCCCAGTCAGGCCGAGCCCAACATTTAAACCCCAAGCCCACAGGGCCATACTTTCCCCGGAACTGAAAGTTCCCACAAGCCGAGCCCTCAGCTCTGGATAACCAGAGTCTACATATAAACATATAAATAGAACGCGAGAGAGTCGAGAGATTCGCTAAGAAACCCTAACCAAATCGCCACCACCTCTGCGCGCACCCCGCGCGCACCGCCGAGGGCGACGCCGGCGACCGGCCAGAGCGCCGCCGCGTACGGCCAGGCGCGTGAAACCAGCAGGCGCACGTCGAAAACAGTGGGAACAGCAGCGTGACGAGGCCCACTTCGTGTGGCATTTTCTCCGCGCACGGTCGATGGTTCTTCGAACCGTTTGTTCAGGTATGGACTCAATCTATACCTCTAAATTCCCCTTTAGGTAGATTTAATTATTCAGCGATAGGTTGCCCGAGAAGTCGAGTTGAAATCGACGAAAAATCTGACCAAAAACAGAACGAAATCCAGTCCCAACTCCATACTTGGATAGCGATTTCTCGCCAATCCGTAGATCGATTCGGAAAACTATTTAAAGACACTTGTTGACAACATGTAGGACTTCGAATCCCTTCTTGCGGAATTTGAAACCATCGACTGACCGTCGAGAAATCGAATCCCAAATTTTCCCAAAAACCTGTTTTGAAAACATTGAAATTGTTCCACACGACGTGCGTCACGCCAATCCGGACGACGTGGTCGTGAACCGAACGCATCGAAAGCTGCGTAATGGTTACGTGGTCGTGTAGGCTTTGGCGGAATTCAAATTGGTCGCGTGTGCGCGACGAATTTGATGCGTATCCGTCGAAATTCACCGTATCGTGCACTTTACAAATTTCTCAATTACTTTGTGCACGCTCATCGGATCGAGACGAAATTGTGCCAACAGAATCGTATCGTTTTTCTGGTCCTGTATGCCAAGTTTGGTCCAATTCTGAGATAGTTGAATCCGACGTCGTTTTGCGGGCACCACGGTCCCACTCAACGGGCGATTTTGTGCACGGCCCGCCGAAATCCAACTTTGGACATACGGTTGGGTTCGTATCGAAAAACTGGATCCGTAGACAGATAGTTTGATGACTTTAGTGACCATTGACTCTGGCACGCTTTTCGGTGCAAAGCGGGTCCAACGGCGGACATCGTTTTTGCTCGAAATTACCGTTTTGTCCCTGTGTCCAGAATTGGACGTAAGGACAGGCAATCCTAGCTAATTAGACTATTCTGAGATCATTGGTATTGTTTATTTCAGCTTCTGGGGACTGTTGTACGGGTTTTGACTATAGTGGCACATTGAGTAGTTCAGATTGTCGGTTTCACCAGCAAAGGACCACAGGCGAGTACAGTTTATTGTTTGCATTTCGATATTGATCTTTACTATATTTTATTGATTAGTCATTAGTTATGTAATTTTTATACTCTACTATAAATTGTTGAGTCGGAAATGAGAAGTACCAAGGATGTGTGATCAGACCGTAGACATTGTAGATATTGTAGACATTGTAGATATTGTAGACATTATAGATATCGTAGACATCGTAGATATTGTAGACATTGTAGATATTGTAGACATTATAGATATTGTAGACATTGTAGATATCGTAGACATTGTAGATATTGTAGACATTGTAGATATTGTAGACATTGTAGATATCGTAGACATTGTAGATATTGTAGACATTGTAGATATTGTAGACATTGTAGATCTCGTAGACATTGTTTAAATTCTGCAAGTAGATATCGTAGACCGTGCGGTGTAGTACCCCAGACCGATCACATGTCAAAGGTACTTCTAACGGTGGAAAGTATATTGGTCTATTTATTACTATTGATTTTTCTTACGGCTTTACTGTTATTTTCAAAACTCATGATTAATGCCTAACCTTTGTCTTATAGTCATTTTCTTTATTTGAAATTGCATTCAGTGAATTGTGCTCGTTCCATTCCTGACTGGAAACCAACATTTTCAGGTTAGCCGCGGATTCATTTAGCTTGGGGAGTGACGGGAATACTTGCAGACAAAGCCTAGAGACTAGCTAGATAGTTGAGTTGTAGTCATTCAGTTATTTGTACAAGTTTATATTTTTATACAAATGTAAAACTTGTGATCATTGTAAATTAAATTAATTTTATGAATGCGCATTATTTGTGATTTTGATCTTCATGGCCGTGACAGCGTTCTACCGCCGACACTGCGGCGTAGGCTGGCTTGGACACGTCTTATATCCGTTTTAAAAAAAAAAAAAACGGGTGCGGGTCGTGACAGCTCCCTCCATAGAGCCGTCGACAGTAGGAATGCTGGACGGGGGATCAGGGATGCTGGACGCGGGATCAGGAAGGCTGGACGACGAGGGAGGAGTCGCCAACCTGCTAGAACTGCCCTGTCCCGGTAATGGACCGGGAACAGGAAGGCTGGACGACGAGGGAGGAGTCGCCAACCTGCTAGAACTAGCCTGTCCCGGTAATAGACCGGGAACAGAATGGTACACTGGCGTACTCGGAGATGAGGATGAGGGTACGGAACTGCCCTCTCCATCCCCAGCCCGAGGCTGACGGGACTGCCTAATATATAATCCTCCGCGTCGTCCGAATGGTCTAGTCATACCTGACAATAAAACATATGACAATAAAACAAAAAAACATATTTATATGATAGACATCACAGATTTTTGAAAAATATCATAGTCAAAAAGTGTCACTGAAGTGTCAATAAAAGTGTCAATAGAGTGTCACTGAAGTGTCACAGATTTATATGATAGAAGTGTCACTAAAGTGTCAAATATGATGATAAAACAAACATACAGATTTAATCCTCTTCTGAAAATTCATCTAGTTCGTTTAGCTCATCTACTTCTTCTTCTTCTTCTTCTTCTTCCTCCTCTACATCTTCACTTTCATCTGCATCTTTCTCTTCAGATAATTCTACTTCTTCTACACAATTAGATGTGTAATAGGAAACTTCCGTCGTGTCCACTTCTATAATATTTGTTACAAGAGGTAGTTCATCCTGTTGATAAGCTATATCGTCAACCTCAAAGGTATTTCTAGCTTTGGTCTTGCATACTGCCCACCAGTCCGACCTTGTTGTTTCCCGTTTAGGATAACTTGTGAAGTACACGAGCTGAGCCTGACTTGATAGGACAAATGGTTCATAGGCTTGATATCGACGCCGATAGTTTATATCAACAAGACCGTGCTTGTCTACTTTCCAACCTTGACCTTCAATCGGATCGAACCAATCACACCTGAATAACACAATCTTAGCAGGCTCTATTCCATAACTATATGTCAGCTCCACAATCTCCCGTAACACGCCATAGAAATCGTTGCCCGTATCAACATCTTTGTAGTTCGAAGATCTGATACACAAACAGCTGTTTTTGGTGGAATCGAGATCCACAAAGTTGTCTCTGATCGGGCAAGTTGTTGACTTGAACCTAAACCCATTAACTCAGTAGCTTGGCCATATTTTTGCAGCATAAATTGGTCCCTTGGCTAGCATTCTAATAGACTATTCTCAAGTCTTGCGTATGGACGATCGACCTAAATACCACGAAAGAAGCAATTAAGCTCATTCTCAATCAAGTGCATATACAAAAAGGTAACTACAGAGTTCTCAAGTCTTACATATGCACTCAACCATGATGGAAAATAATGCCTCATTTCTTGTTCTAGTTCTTCTTCTGTTATGTGTGGCCTACCCGACCTCACATCATCATTAAATATGCTGAAAACAACATCATTCAATTAATGTAATAGTATAATAATTAACACTATTAAAATAATATAGACGTATTAATTACTTACCCCTCCAGTTTTTCTACTTCCTCCTCGTCGCAGTTGAGTAATACATACACCTGAGCAGCCCTTAGCTCATCATCGTTCAGATATCTCTTTTTTATCTTACCCGATGGCTTTCCTGGAGCATTGAATACCTTCAGTATTGTATCATTACTTTCATGATCTCCCTCGTCGTTTCTGGAAGCTCTCGTTCTATTAGTTACAACATGAGGCTTGAAATACATCGAACAAAAGTTTGTAATCTCCTCGAGAACATAGGCTTCACAAATAGAACCCTCGACCCGTGCCTTATTTTTCATCTTTCTTTTTAGGTGATTCAAATATCGCTCGAACGGGTACATCCATCGATATTCGACGGGTCCACCAACACGTGCCTCATAGGATAGATGAATCGGCAAATGCTCCATAGAGTCGAAGAATCCAGGAGGAAACACCCTCTCTAGCTTGCATAGTATTACCGCAATGTCCTTCTCTTGCTTTTCTAGACGATCAACGAGCAATTTCTTAGAACAAAGATCCCTGAAGAATATGCTAAGCTCCGTCAATGGATCCCAAATTGCCTGCGGTAAGAATTCCCGAAATGCAATCGGAATTAACCTCTCCATGAATACGTGACAATCGTGGCTCTTCATACCCGTCAATTTATTTTCCTTCGGATCGACACATCTTCTCAGATTTGACACATATCCGTCTGGAAATTTTAGGCCCTGGATCTACCGTCAATGTTCCTCTTGGGATTGTTCGGACCAGGAATTATAACGGTTAGAAACATGTACTGAGTCTTCATGCACATCCAAGACGGTAGGTTATACGGAGTAACAATCACAGGCCAGCACGAATACTGGGATCCCGAAAGACCAAAAGGAGTAAAACCGTCAGAAGATAGTCCCAACCTGACATTTCGCGGATCTGAAGCAAAATTTGGATACACTCGATCAAAGTGCTTCCACGCTTCTCCATCGGATGGGTGATCCAACACTCCTTCAATCTGTTCTCGCATGTGCCAACTCATATTTTCGGCCGTCTCTTTCACCATAAATAATCTTTGCAACCGCGGTGTTAAAGGCAAGTAGTGCATTGAATCGGTCGGTCTTCTTGCATCGGTAGACCTTCCTGTACTAGTTGTCTTATAGCGATCAGCACCACAAAATCTGCACACATCTGCGTCCTTGTCGTCTTTGTAGTACAGCATGCACCCATTGCGACATGAATCGATTTTCTCGTATCCCATCCAGAGCGATCTCACCATCCTCTTAGACTGGTAGAAGTCTTTAGGCAACTTAGCACCCGCCGGCAAGATCTCTATAATCAACTCCAACACTCGGTTGTAGCATTCTTGCGACATGTTAAAATCTGACTTAATGCTCAACAGTCTTGTAACCACCTCCAACGGTGAATGATCCTCACAACCAGGATACAATGGAGTCCTTGCATTCTCCAGCAACTCCATGAACTGTGCAGCATCGGCGTTCGGTGCCTCCTCAGGTGCATCATGAACGAAACTAGGCCCCGCAGCGTCGAAAACCATGTTCACGCACCCGTCGTCGTATGCATGATTATCTGAAACAAAATTAGGTCCCGCATGCATATACGGCTCAACGTAAGGCTCCGGCTCTGATGCTAAAGACACAAGTTCTCCGTGTGCGGTCCACTGATAGTAATTAGGCGTGAAACCCCTCGAGTACAAATGATATGTCACTTCCACTTCTGGATAATATTTCACGTTATGACATTTCACACATGGACACTTAATTTTGGTGCCGTCCATGTACTGAGGAAACGCCTTAGCAAACTGCAGGAACTGCTCTACTCCCGCTATGTATTCATCCCGCACACCACACATATCATCAGGACGACGATTGTACATCCATGAACGATTCCGCAAGTAGTAATTCATATCCATTTGAAAATAATTCTGCAAAGATGGACACACATTATCCAACAGGCACAAATTCGTATATTATGTCTTATTATGGGACACACATTAGTAGCGAACAGTTACTAATAACAATGATATGCAATCTAGGTCAAACTAGGTTGTACTAAGTCAAACAAGGTCAAGCTAAGTCAAACAAAGTCAAACAAAGTCAAACAAAGTCAAACAAGGTCAAACTAGGTCAAACTAGGTCAAACTAAGTCAAACAAGGTCAAGCTAAGTCAAACAAAGTCAAACAAGGTCAAACTAGGTCAAATAGTCAACCTTGGTCAAACAAGGTCAAATCTAAGTCAAATATCCTATTTCTAGTCATGACCTACCAAGGTACCCTTTACCTTATCGCTATTGGTATCCCAATACTAACTAGCACACACCATTCAAGGCTATACAAGCCTAACCTATAATTCAAGTACCAATAATGACCAGAGTCAACTCAAGCTATCTCATACACACAAGTAATATCTGGGTGTCATTTGTTTAGACTTAAAAAAACACAATCAACTAAAACTAGTACCAAGTAATGAGCAATAGTGAGTTACCAAAGCAAACTGAAACTAAAACTAGTATCTGGGTGTCATTTAAACAACTAAAACTAGTATCTGGGTGTCATTTAACAAACATGAAGACAACAAAGTCAAACAAGGTCAAGCTAAGTCAAACAAAGTCAAACAAGGTCAAACTAGGTCAAGGGTTGACCTATAGTTGACTTTGTCAACTCTTAGTCCAATCTAGGTCAGATGTTTACTCTACTTTGACTTTCAGTAAAAATAGTCAACCTTGGGGGTGACTACTATTTCATATAATTTTAAAGTATCGGCCGACATATTGTATATTGAAATGTTGACTCCTTGAAACTATATTGAGAGTTCAAGAGGAAAAAAGAACCCATTGAGCATCAAAACTGAAACAGGTCTAGAGCTGAAGATAGCAATTTTAGGAAAACATACAAAGTAGTAAACGTATATCACATTACGGTATATGATATATCATATTATGATCTAGAATATTACGCCACCATATTGAGGGTCCAACATGCCCAGATTTCAGTCCAGAATCAACTCAAATATCAACATGCCCATATTTTAGTCCATGTGTAGAATTAATAATTCAAAACCAACACAATAAACAAAGCACGAAAATGCATAATGTTTGTCATCACAAGAAGAGAGAGTGCTACTAAAGATGTTACATAAGCAGTAAATATCCTTGGCTGTAAGAATTGAGGCAGTTCTTTATTCCATATAAATCAATAAGAGGATATAAGAGCAAAAATGTCCCTCACTTGTCTTTCAAACAAGTCAAGTAGCATTGATTGTAGCACCCAGTTTTCTGAAATTGGGGATTTTTAAAAATTTATTATTTTTATTATTAATTAATAGTATTTTAGTCAGGATATGATTTTTGGTGATTATTAGTGTAGTTAAACCATTTCTAAAGTCATGCTAAGTCATGACTTATGACTTTGTGATTTTGGTTAGTATAACTTAGTGTAAACCCTAGTTTTCTCTAACCTAGAAGTTGCCATGACCATGAGAGCTTAGCCATAGGCTTAGAACACCAAATTAGTGATTTTTAGCCAAAAGGGTATTTTGGTAATTTACTAGACTTTATTTGTGATTATGTGATTTTAATATTATTTTAATCATGGTTGAGTCCCATGATTAGTCCCTAACCTATCCTACCCTAAACTAGAGGTTAGCCACTAATCTAGAAGCATTAGGATGAAGATTGGTCATGGGGTAAAGTAAGTTAAATATCTAGATATTACTATTCTTGATATTTTGCTTAAATCACTCCAAATATCCAACCCCTTTACACAAGTCCAAGCCTTAGCCTAGAAGAAAGCCAAGGACACCTCCCCTACCCCCATGGCAACCAAGGACCCCCCCTTGGCAGCCCACAATCTATAAAACCCTATTAAATTAATTCATGAATAATTTACATGAAATTAATTTCTAGAAAATCTATTTTTCTTCAAACCTTCACAACTTGATCATTCTTGATCCAATTTCACTCTAGTCTCTTGCATTGGGATCCTACAACATCTAAGGTGCTAAGGGGAACTAGCAATCAAGGATTTAGAAGCATTGGACATCATCAAGTGGAAGAACACACACCCCCATTTTCCTTAATTTTCATTGGATTGCACAAATAGGTATTTTCTCATAAACTTAGTTAAATTCCTGTTTTTCCTTCATAAATGCATTCATATAGGACTAACACTACTGTGGGTAAAGTTTGGTGGGAATTAGAAGTGTTTTGGTGTCCGTATCGGACACGTATCCTAAACTAGAAAACCATGTTTGATGAAATGCCACTGAGAAATGAATTTCATTATTTTGTAAAACAAATTTCATAATCTTGTAGCCCTAGACTTGTTGTTTACCTCCACACTTGACTGAGCACAAATTAGAACCGTGTCCGTGTCGAAAATCGACACGAACCCACTGCCAGGACACCGCACTGAGGCATACAGCCTCCCCTGCTACTCGACACCTAGTACGGGCACTGTAGGACACGTGGACACGTGCAAATTGACACAGAGGAGGGGGCAACCTCTGACATGCCCCCCCTCGAGTTTGAGACACGTGTGTGTCGTATAGAGGACACACGGACACGTGCACTGGTCGTGCACTGTCAGCACACACGCGCACAGGCACGACTTTGAGCGTGTCGTGTCGCATGGACACGACACTAGGGTGTCTCGTAGTGACACGGGCATGAAGCCCTACATGTGGCGTACACGTGGACACGAGCACGTGGTGCGTCGTGTCCTGTGTCGCGAGTACGACGCGTGTAACCGCGTGCACGACGCTGTCGAAACGCGCGTATCAGTCGTGTTTTTCACGACTGATACGGGTTTCGTATCGTGTCCACGAGTGTCGTGGACACGTGACAGAGTGTCCATCGTGTAGCCCTATATGTAGGCTACACGTGTGTGTGACCACGAGTGGTGTCGTGTCTCGTGGTGTGTCCACGAGACACGTGAACACGTGCACGATGCTGTGCACGCGTTGAGTGTCAGGAATTTACCCGTGTAGTGTTTTTGTGAGATTGGACACGTGAAACTGTGTCGTGGTGTCGTGTCAGGCACCTAGGACACTAGTGTATGTGTGGGGTGTTAATTACCAACCCATAGGATCGAGTCTTAGTTTGGTTTCGTGGGTGAAATCGAGTTTACCTAGTTTCTAGTTCACAGTCCCTATTTTCCAGGTTTTAGGATAAATCCAGTTTTGCAAATCCGAGTTTTAAACCTAATTTTGATCTGAATTATACATTGTATGGTATGTTTTTAGTATCTATATACGTAGTATATATGTATGTGAGAGTGTAGGTGAATTTTAGGGGTAATTGGTTGTGTATAGGTGTAGTTGTGTGTATATACATATATATGTATATATATAACTGTGGGTGTGTGTGTTTGTGGCTGAATTTTGGGTTCCAGGATCAGGAACCACCCCCTCTCCTTTTTTGTCTACTGTCAGCTCTCTCTCTCACTGTTCATTCACTCTCTCTCTCTCTCACTCTATGTCTCTCTCTCTATGTCTCTCTCTATATATATGTAATATATATAAGTTTTATATATATATATATATATATATATATATATATATATATATATATATATATATTTTATATATATATAAGTTATATATATAAATATGTATATATATATATATATATTGATATATATATATATTGTATTAGATTATACATGGTATTATGTATATATATATGTGAGTGTGGGTTGTATTATATAGAGTATTACATATTGGTATTTGGGTAGTAGATAGATAGTGTATGTCTATATATATATAGATATATATATATATATATATGTATGACTACTAGGTATAGGTTTATATAGAAACCTAAACACTAGCCTATGGCCAAGATTATTAGCCTATGGCTTGGGGCTAACTGTAGCACCCAGTTTTCTGAAATTGGGGATTTTTGAAAATTTATTATTTTTTATTATTAATTAATAGTATTTTAGTCATGATATAATTTTTGGTGATTATTAGTGTAGTTAAACCATTTTCTAAGTCATGACTTATGACTTTGTGATTTTGGTTAGTATAACTTAGTGTAAACCCTAGTTTTCTTAACCTAGAAGTTGCCATGACCATGAGAGCCTAGCCATAGGCTTAGAACACCAAATTAGTGATTTTTAGCCAAAAGGATATTTTGGTAATTCTCTAGGAATTATTTGGAATTATTTAGATTTATGTGATTTATTATTATTTAATTAGTTGATTAGTGTCATGTTAGCTTCTAACCTAGTTTAGCCCTAATCTAGAGGTTAGCCACTAACCTAGAAGACTAATGATTAGATATTAGCCTTATGTATAAATATCTAGTTAGATAAATATCTAGATATTTCACTTTTTAGATATTTAGAACCTAAATATCTAACCCCCTTAGTCAAAGCCTTAGGGGCTAAGCTTTGCAAGGTGGAAAGGGGCCCTATAGCCTACCCCTACCCCCCCATGGCAGCCAACAACACCCCCATCCTATATGCACACCCCATCATTCATTCAAGCCATTTTTACAACTTCATGAAACCTTGAGAACCCCTCCACTTCAAACACCCATAACTTGTTCATTTTAACTCCAAATCCACTCAAATCTTTTGCATTGGAATCCTAGTACCTAGAAGAGACTGTGGAAGGCTAGCCAACAAGGTCACAAGCTTTGGGGCATCATCAAGGCTAGTGGACACACCCCTCATACATTGGGTTTTTTCATTGGTTTTGCACTAATAGGTAAATACTATCAAACCTAGTTAATATAGTGATTTCTCTTCATATTTGCATGCATATAGATACTAGGGAACTGTAGGCTAAGTTTGGTAGGAAATAGGATTGGTTTGGTGTCCGTATCGGACACGTATCTGTGTTCTAAATTCAGTGTTTGGTGAAATGTCACTTAGGGTTTAATGTTGTGTTTTTGTAAAACAAATTATATTTTTGGGTAGCCCTAGACACGTAGAACACAACCCTAGTTGACTGAGCACACTTTGAGTTGTGTCCGTGTCCAAAACAGGACACGAACACACTGTTAAACCCCACTGTGCACACTGAAAAAACCTGATTGTTTGACACTTCGTGTCGTGTCCACACGTGTCGTAGACACGATACAGGAACTTGGACACGTGCCCTGACACCCGACCTATCCTAGGACACGACCACGACACCATAGGTTGCACACACGTGGCCCTAGACTGGCTGACACGCGCGCACGAGACTGTGCACGCTGTCCTGCTACCCGACACCAATTGCGGACACGACACGCAATGGTTTGACACGAAACGTCATGGACACGTGGCCCTAGTGACTGACATCACACCCATAAAATTTCATACGACCTCGATGTGTGTGTACGAAGAAAACGCACGCGCACTAATTTTACACGCACTGTACACGCGCGGATTTTTCCCACTGATACGCGTCTCGTGTCGTGTCCTGGTGACACGAGGACACGAGACAGACACTGGAACACATAGCCTGACCCTAGGCGAACCTGGACACGTGACCACGAGACACGTGGATGTGTGTGTCGTGTCCTACACACACGCGAACACGTGCACGACACTGTGACACTACATAGTGTCTGTGTTTACCCGATTGGGTTCTTTTGAGTTTGGACACGTCAAACCGTGTCGTGGTGTCGTGTCAGGCCCCCTAGACACTAGGGTACATGTGGGGCATCAGTTACCAACCACTAGTATCGAGCCTTAGCTCGGTTTTGTATGAGAAATTAGGTTTACCTACTTGTCGAGTGCACAGTACACATTTTCCAGTTTTTGGAATAATTCCAGTTTTCTAAAAACGAATTTTGAATCTAATTTTAGAATGATTTGTGCATGTATATGTGTATTTCAGTATATGTATAGGAAGTATATGTGTATGTGAGTGTGTGGGTGAGATTTTTTAGGTGTATACATGTATATACATGTGTATATACATGTGTGTGTATAATAGGTGTGTGTGTGTGCTTTTGTGTGTGAGTGTGGGGAGCCAATTCCTGGTTCCAGAAATTCTGGAACCCCCCCTTTACCTGTCCAGCCCTCACTCTCACAGTTCTCTATCCCTCTCTCTCATTCACTCTCTCTCACTCTAATTCTCCCTCTTTCTTCCCTCTCTATATATATATAATATATATAAGTTATATATATATATATATATATATATGTATATATATATATGATATATATATATATATATTTTATATATATATATATATATATATATATATATATATATATATATATATATATATATATATATATATATATATATATATATTTGTATTAGTTCTCATGTAGTATCATTATATATATATATATATATATATATATATATATATATATATATATATATGTGGGTGATGGTATTATATATAGTATTCATATATTGATATATAAATGGGTAGTAGATAGACTTGTATATATCTATATATATATAGACATGTATATATATATAACTTACTAGGTATAGGTTTATATGAAAACCTATGACTATGGCCTATGGCCTAGGATCATTAGCCTATGGCCAAGATCATTAGCCTATGGCTAGGGGCTAACCCTAATGACCCTAAACCCACTTGTTGACCCTTGTTGACTAAGGGTTGACCAAAGTCAACCTTAGGTCAAAAGTGACCTAGTTAACCTAGAAATGACTAGGAATGACCTAAAACAACTACTTTGACTAGTTTGACTAAAACCCTAACTAGTTGACTAGTGTTGACCTAACTTTGACTAGTTTGACTTTAGAGTTGACCAAGAGTTGACTTTTGACCAGATTGACCTAGAATCATGTAGTATGCATTGTATACTCTATTTTTACCATTGTGGATATGTTGTGACCTGTTTTACTCTAAATAGGACTCTGTGACACCAGTTCGGACATCTATTCATATCAGTCATACAGGGTGACAGGCGAGTACATTCTCTGATCTTTTCATGCTTGTTAGGACTTATATTCTTGCTTTAGATTACCTTACATGATGCTGTCACGTCATTATCACGGATTGGTACTATATGGATCTTGTTATGCGATGTTATCTCCCTCGGGGTGCATCAGATACAGTTGTCATGTGCTTTTCACGAACATCTTGTATTTCATGTACACCGCTTTCATGTATACTCTTGTGCAATCTTGTACTCTCATGATCACGCGAGCAAACATGATAAAAACCTCTTGTGCAAAGTAACGTAACTTGACTAGATCCTTGTGTATTGATTGGGGAGGGTGAGTAGGAAATGGTTATGTGATCAAATCCCATCTTGTACAAATTCATGTGAAATCTTGTGAAATCTTGTATATGTCCTAAGCCCGTTTATATAACCATATCATGCTCTAAATCACAGGTTACCTACGGTTCTTACTTACCATATATATAGATATTTCCAGTTATCAAATCTCTCTCGTTTTACATATATTCTTTACAGTTCATGTATCTTACTCTATGCATGCTTTACATTTCCCAACCTGATATGAACTGCGTGAGATGTATTGTGCTCGTTCCTGTCCTGACTGGGCCTGTTGAAAATATTACAGATGATGATGGTGACTGTCCTACCTTCTATGGGACACATGAGGGTGACCTTCAGGAGCCTGAGGAGCATCTAGCTCAGTAGAGGGTGCCTAGTCTAGTCTAGTGTTTACAGTTTTCATTTTGTATCGGACTGTTCCGATTGTTAGTTGTGACTTAGTTATATTTCAGATCTTGTACTTATTGTGTTGGACATCTACTTGTGGGGTGTGATAACTCTATATATATTCAGTTCTTCCTTTCATCTGATTCCATATCATGTTCTATCTTTATCTTTCCTAGACTTGTGTTTGAGATATAGAGTTGAGATGTTATGTTATACCTCCGTGCGGAGATGACAGGTTTATATGTCTTATTGTTAGATGTTAGTTGTTATAGATGACCTATACAGCGTTCTACCGCCGATACTGCGGCGTAGGCTGGACGTACCCACGTTCTCGTGCCCCTAATCAGGGTGCGGGTCGTGACACGTTTTTGTGGTGGCCCATGCAGGTCGAGAGTCGCATTTGTGCGATTTCGTAGTAGCACGACGACTTAGTTGTACTGCTACGAGCCTGCGATAGAATATAGGAATTAAGGTATTAGGATGAGAGTATACTCAATCACTGTTAGGATTTCATGAGAGATTCCGGGACGACCCTTGAGAATCTTATTTTGAACTTCGATATTGAAAACCCTTTTCCTCTTGTTTTAATTCACCCTCACTCCTTGATGTTTAAGGGATCTTGGACTATTTAACCTTATTCATCATTGCCTCCCTTATATTTTGACCTTCTTTACTGCTAATTTAGCCTTAGTTTTGCAAGCTTATATTTTATCGAGCTTGATCACGACATATTTTATTGGGGGCTAGTACCCACTAACATATTGTCTAATCAGGGCCGGTGCATGATGGTCTGATCAACCTATTGCACTTTGGTTCGCTTTCATATATTATTCTACATGGATGGAGCCACTTGCAGGTTCTGTTCTTTCAAATCCATTCCCATCTTGTTTCATTATATCTGTCTTGAAATCCAATTCTATATGCTCCTACCTATTTCTTATTTTTGATGAATTTGACCTGATAGTTCTTTTGATTTTATCTCTTACTTAGGAGTAGGAGTAGGAGTAGGAGTAGCTCTAATTGTTAATATAATCCTTTAGGAATGAATTGATGTATGTGCTATACCTTTGACTTAGAAGAGTAGCTCTAACCATAGAATGGTAAACCTCTTAACCCTATTGATTCATTGTTTTCTTACCTACCTAGTCTAATACCCATAGTCACAGACTATCCCATTTAACCTATCCTTGTACTACTATTGCATCACAACTTCTGGTTTAAATTTAGGCCATTGACCATTCCCACTCTAATTATGATCATCGTAGGCACATTACCATGACTTTTAAATTAGGAGCACAAGACTAGTTGTTTTCTCAAAACCAATTTCACAGGCATGACCTAGACTTGACAACCTACACCCATGACCTTAGTATCCCACTAAGGCACACCATTTTATACTTCAATTGCTTAGTACGACTTTCTTGACACAAGACTTCATCCTAAATTACCCCATAGAGTTACTTTTGATTCCAATTTAAATTGAGGACACCCTTGACCAAAACCTGCCAGTCCAATTTATTGGACATGACCCAGTATAGGTCTATTACCCACATTTTACTTGTTGACCTTGTATGCTGCTAAGTAGTAACTCTGACTTTGATTGTTGAGTGTTTGACCTAGAAGGAGTATGACCATTCTAATTTCGAGGACGAAATTTTCTAAGGAGGGTAGACTTGTAGCACCCAGTTTTCTGAAATTGGGGATTTTTGAAAATTTATTATTTATTATTATTAATTAATAGTATTTTAGTCATGATATAATTTTTGGTGATTATTAGTGTAGTTAAACCATTTTCTAAGTCATGACTTATGACTTTGTAATTTTGGTTAGTATAACTTAGTGTAAACCCTAGTTTTCTTAACCTAGAAGTTGCCATGACCATGAGAGCCTAGCCATAGGCTTAGAACACCAAATTAGTGATTTTTAGCCAAAAGGGTATTTTGGTAATTCTCTAGGAATTATTTGGAATTATTTAGATTTATGTGATTTATTATTATTTAATTAGTTGATTAGTGTCATGTTAGCTTCTAACCTAGTTTAGCCCTAATCTAGAGGTTAGCCACTAACCTAGAAGACTAATGATTAGATATTAGCCTTATGTATAAATATCTAGTTAGATAAATATCTAGATATTTCACTTTTTAGATATTTAGAACCTAAATATCTAACCCCCTTAGTCAAAGCCTTAGGGGCTAAGCTTTGCAAGGTGGAAAGGGGCCCTATAGCCTACCCCTACCCCCCCATGGTAGCCAACAACACCCCCATCCTATATGCACACCCCATCATTCATTCAAGCCATTTTTACAACTTCATGAAACCTTGAGAACCCCTCCACTTCAAACACCCATAACTTGTTCATTTTAACTCCAAATCCACTCAAATCTTTTGCATTGGAATCCTGGTACCTAGAAGAGACTGTGGAAGGCTAGCCAACAAGGTCACAAGCTTTGGGGCATCATCAAGGCTAGTGGACACACCCCCCCTACATTGGGTTTTTCCATTGGTTTTGCACTAATAGGTAAATACTATCAAACCTAGTTAATATAGTGATTTCTCTTCATATTTGCATGCATATAGATACTAGGGAACTGTAGGCTAAGTTTGGTAGGAAATAGGATTGGTTTGGTGTCCGTATCGGACACGTATCTGTGTTCTAAATTCAGTGTTTGGTGAAATGTCACTTAGGGTTTAATGTTGTGTTTTTGTAAAACAAATTATATTTTTGGGTAGCCCTAGACACGTAGAACACAACCCTAGTTGACTGAGCACACTTTGAGTTGTGTCCGTGTCCAAAACAGGACACGAACACACTGTTAAACCCCACTGTGCACACTGAAAAAACCCGATTGTTTGACACTTCGTGTCGTGTCCACACGTGTCGTGGACACGATACAGGAACTTGGACACGTGCCCTGACACCCCACCTATCCTAGGACACGACCACGATACCATAGGTTGCACACACGTGGCCCTAGACTGGCTGACACGCGCACACGAGACTGTGCACGCTGTCCTGCTACCCGACACCAATTGCGGACACGACACGCAATGGTTTGACACGAAACGTCATGGACACGTGGCCCTAGTGACTGACATCACACCCATAAAATTTTATACGACCTCGATGTGTGTGCACGAAGAAAATGCACGCGCACTAATTTTACACGCACTGTACACGCGCGGATTTTTCCCACTGATACGCGTCTCGTGTCGTGTCCTGGTGACACGAGGACACGAGACAGACACTGGAACACATAGCCTGACCCTAGGCGAACCTGGACACGTGACCACGAGACACGTGGATGTGTGTGTCGTGTCCTACACACACGCGAACACGTGCACGACACTGTGACACTACATAGTGTCTGTGTTTACCCGATTGGGTTCTTTTGAGTTTGGACACGTCAAACCGTGTCGTGGTGTCGTGTCAGGCCCCCTAGACACTAGGGTACATGTGGGGCATCAGTTACCAACCACTAGTATCGAGCCTTAGCTCGGTTTTGTATGAGAAATTAGGTTTACCTACTTGTCGAGTGCACAGTACACATTTTCCAGTTTTTGGAATAATTCCAGTTTTCTAAAAACGAATTTTGAATCTAATTTTAGAATGATTTGTGCATGTATATGTGTATTTCAGTATATGTATAGGAAGTATATGTGTATGTGAGTGTGTGGGTGAGATTTTTTAGGTGTATACATGTATATACATGTGTATATACATGTGTGTGTATAATAGGTGTGTGTGTGTGCTTTTGTGTGTGAGTGTGGGGAGCCAATTCCTGGTTCCAGAAATTCTGGAACCCCCCCTTTACCTGTCCAGCCCTCACTCTCACAGTTCTCTATCCCTCTCTCTCATTCACTCTCTCTCACTCTAATTCTCCCTCTTTCTTCCCTCTCTATATATATATAATATATATAAGTTTTATATATATATATATGTATATATATATATGATATATATATATATATATATATATATATATATATTTGTATTAGTTCTCATGTAGTATCATTATATATATATATATATATATATATATATATATATATATATATATATATATATATATATGTGGGTGATGGTATTATATATAGTATTCATATATTGATATATAAATGGGTAGTAGATAGACTTGTATATATCTATATATATATAGACATGTATATATATAACTTACTAGGTATAGGTTTATATGAAAACCTATGACTATGGCCTATGGCCTAGGATCATTAGCCTATGGCCAAGATTATTAGCCTATGGCTAGGGGCTAACCCTAATGACCCTAAACCCACTTGTTGACCCTTGTTGACTAAGGGTTGACCAAAGTCAACCTTAGGTCAAAAGTGACCTAGTTAACCTAGAAATGACTAGGAATGACCTAAAACAACTACTTTGACTAGTTTGACTAAAACCCTAACTAGTTGACTAGTGTTGACCTAACTTTGACTAGTTTGACTTTAGAGTTGACCAAGAGTTGACTTTTGACCAGATTGACCTAGAATCATGTAGTATGCATTGTATACTCTATTTTTACCATTGTGGATATGTTGTGACCTGTTTTACTCTAAATAGGACTCTGTGACACCAGTTCGGACATCTATTCATATCAGTCATACAGGGTGACAGGCGAGTACATTCTCTGATCTTTTCATGCTTGTTAGGACTTATATTCTTGCTTTAGATTACCTTACATGATGCTGTCACGTCATTATCACGGATTGGTACTATATGGATCTTGTTATGCGATGTTATCTCCCTCGGGGTGCATCAGATATAGTTGTCATGTGCTTTTCACGAACATCTTGTATTTCATGTACACCGCTTTCATGTATACTCTTGTGCAATCTTGTACTCTCATGATCACGCGAGCAAACATGATAAAAATCTCTTGTGCAAAGTAACGTAACTTGACTAGATCCTTGTGTATTGATTGGGGAGGGTGAGTAGGAAATGGTTATGTGATCAAATCCCATCTTGTACAAATTTATGTGAAATCTTGTGAAATCTTGTATATGTCCTAAGCCCGTTTATATAACCATATCATGCTCTAAATCACAGGTTACCTACGGTTCTTACTTACCATATATATAGATATTTCCAGTTATCAAATCTCTCTCGTTTTACATATATTCTTTACAGTTCATGTATCTTACTCTATGCATGCTTTACATTTCCCAACCTGATATGAACTGCGTGAGATGTATTGTGCTCGTTCCTGTCCTGACTGGGCCTGTTGAAAATATTACAGATGATGATGGTGACTGTCCTACCTTCTATGGGACACATGAGGGTGACCTTCAGGAGCCTGAGGAGCATCTAGCTCAG
Source organism: Iris pallida (assembly GCA_029216955.1). Taxonomy (NCBI): domain Eukaryota; kingdom Viridiplantae; phylum Streptophyta; class Magnoliopsida; order Asparagales; family Iridaceae; genus Iris; species Iris pallida. The sequence goes on from JANAVB010007556.1 coordinate 43,545, forward strand.
TAGAGGGTGCCTAGTCTAGTCTAGTGTTTACAGTTTTCATTTTGTATCGGACTGTTCCGATTGTTAGTTGTGACTTAGTTATATTTCAGATCTTGTACTTATTGTGTTGGACATCTACTTGTGGGGTGTGATAACTCTATATATATTCAGTTCTTCCTTTCATCTGATTCCATATCATGTTCTATCTTTATCTTTCCTAGACTTGTGTTTGAGATATAGAGTTGAGATGTTATGTTATACCTCCGTGCGGAGATGACAGGTTTATATGTCTTATTGTTAGATGTTAGTTGTTATAGATGACCTATACAGCGTTCTACCGCCGATACTGCGGCGTAGGCTGGACGTACCCACGTTCTCGTGCCCCTAATCAGGGTGCGGGTCGTGACACTAACCCTAATGGCCCAAAACCCAACTTGTTGACCCTTGTTGACTAAGGGTTGACCAAAGTCAACCTTAGGTCAGAAGTGACCTAGTTAACCTAGAAATGACTAGGAATGACCTAAAACAACTAGTTTGACTAGTTTGACTAAAACCCTAACTAGTTGACTAGTGTTGACCTAACTTTGACTAGTTTGACTTTAGAGTTGACCAAGAGTTGACTTTTGACCAGATTGACCTAGAATCATGTAGTATGCATTGTATAATCTATTTTTACCATTGTGGATATGTTGTGACCTGTTTTACTCTAAATAGGACTCTGTGACACCAGTTCGGACATCTATTCATATCAGTCATACAGGATGACAGGCGAGTACATTCTCTGATCTTTTCATACTTGTTAGGACTTATATTCTTGCTTTAGATTACTTTACATGATGCTGTCACGTCATTATCACGGATTGGTACTATATGGATCTTGTTATGCGATGTTATCTCCCTCGGGGTGCATCAGATACAGTTGTCATGTGCTTTTCACGAACATCTTGTATTTCATGTACACCACTTTCATGTATACTCTTGTGCAATCTTGTACTCTCATGATCACGTGAGCAAACATGATAAAAACCTCTTGTACAAAGTAACGTAACTTGACTGAATTCTTGTGTATTGATTGGGGAGGGTGAGTAGGAAATGGTTATGTGATCAAATCCCATCTTGTACAAATTCTTGTGAAATCTTGTGAAATCTTGTATATATCCTAAGCCCGTTTATATAACCATATCATGCTCTAAATCACAGGTTACCTACAGTTCTTACTTATCATATATATAGATATTTCCAGTTATCAAATCTCTCTCGTTTTACATATATTTTTTACAGTTCATGTATCTTACTCTATGCATGCTTTACATTTCCCAACCTGATATGAACTACGTGAGATGTATTGTGCTCGTTCCTGTCCTGACTGGGCCTGTTGAAAATATTACAGATGATGATGGTGACTGTCCTACCTTCTATGGGACACATGAGGGTGACCTTCAGGAGCCTGAGGAGCATCTAGCTCAGTAGAGGGTGCCTAGTCTAGTTTAGTGTTTATAGTTTTCATTTTGTATCGGACTGTTCCGATTGTTAGTTGTGACTTAGTTATATTTCAGGTCTTGTACTTATTTGTGTTGGATATCTACTTTGTGTGGTGTGATAACTCTATATATATTCAGTTCTTTCTTTCGTCTGATTCCATATCATGTTCTATCTTTATCTTTCCTAGACTAGTGTTTAAGATATAGAGTTGAGATGTTATGTTATACCTTCGTGCGGAGATGACAGGTTTATATGTCTTATTGTTAGATGTTAGTTGTTATAGATGACCTATACAGCGTTCTACCGCCGACACTGCGGCGTAGGCTGGACGTACCTACGTTCTCGTGCCCCTAATCAGGGTGCGGGTCGTGACACGTTTTTGTGGTGGCCCATGCAGGTCAGTATTGCAGTTAGTACGATCTCGTAATGGTGCTCGACTTAGAGTACTAATTACGAGCCTGCAATTAGGACATAGGACCTAGGACATGATAGGAGTTTCTCAATCACACCTAGTAAATTTCCGATCTTTTGATTATCATGATTACTTCCCTTGTATTAATTTAACTGTCCTTCCTTGATAAATCTACTCATGTGCCATATTGACCTCTTTGTTTCAATTCGTCTCCAGGATGACGAAGACGCACCCGCAGGCCACTGGATCGAGTAGTTTGCCTGAGAGATCTGATCAGGCAGAGGAGGAGGTTCACGAGACTGCCCCCAGTGATTCTACTATTCCGGAGACCCAGGCAGTTGCACAGGGAGGTCTACCACCTCCACCCCAGAGGGTTACGGCCGTTGTTCCGGAGATACTGCTGCCACCACCACCGGTACCGACGGATACGTACCATATGTTCCTTCTCCTTCAGCAGATGATGGAGACACAGCGGGCCCAGGCAGAGGCGTCGCAGCGCCAGACGGAGGCGTCATACCGTCAGATCGAGATGCTGAGGCAGAGTATGGAGAACTCACATCAGCTTGCCCTAGCAGCAGTAGAGAGAGTGGCACCGGGTACGGTGCAGGGCCCTACTGGCCAGCAGCCGTACCAGCAGCAGTCCAGGCCGGGGACAGTATTGGACTTCAGGAAGATGAGCTCCAGGGACTTCACAGGCACGAAGGGCATCCTCTATGCAGACGACTGGCTAGAGGATGTACAGCGGAGCATGGAGCTGGCAGAGCTTCCTAGAGCGCTTTGGGTTTCGGCCGCAGCCAGCCGATTCTTCGACATTGCGCTGACATGGTACCGCACGGATCCTCGTACGTCGGTGAGAGGGCTGACTTGGGAGAACTTCCGGAGGCTCTTCAAGGAGAAGTTCTTCCCGGACGTGGCTCTTACAGCATTGGAGGGCCAGTTCGTGGGTCTAGTGCAGGGAAACTCGTCGGTGGATGAGTATGCAGCTGAGTTCTTTCGCCTTAGCAGGTTCGCTCCCGATATGATCCAGGATGAGGGGCAGAAGGCTCGTAAGTTCCGTAGGGGACTAATTCATGCAGTGCGCACCCGCACCTCGGGACGCCGTGATGCGACGTTCGATCAGATATTGATGGACGCACAGATTGCAGAGGAGGACTTCGGCCTCAAGCCGAAGAGGGGCAGTGATACCTTAGGGGCTAGTTCTAGTGCAGGGCCAGCCAAGCGCCCTCACATACAGCAGCAGAGGCCAGTTCAGCAGCCGTTTCAGGGCCAGGGACATGTACTTCACCAGCAGGCACCCAGGCAGCAACAGCACCCTATGTGTAACTTCTGTAAGAAGCAAGGTCACGGATGGGACGACTGTAGGAAGAGGCAGGGCCTGTGTTTGCTTTGTGGTTCAGCAGAGCATCAGTTGAAGGAGTGTCCCAAGAGCTTGGCACGATTGACTCAGACAGTAGCAGGAGCTAGAGCTCCGACAGGGCAGCAGACAGGACCACCGTTGCAGACTCAGCAGCAGAGGTTTGCCCAGCATCAGCAGCAGGCCAAGGGAGGCCATCCGGGGCGAGCTTTCGCCATGGCAGTCGATGATGCACAGACAGAGGGAGAGCTGATTGCAGGTTCCAACCTTTTCGATTCTATTTCTGCATTTGCCTCCTTATAACTGTCTTGGAATTTCGATTCTATCTGTTCCTTATAGTTGATAAATTTTGTCCGGATATTTTATTGTGAATTATTTTTCTTCTAAGATAAGTCGTATGGGCTAGGTCGTCTCGATCATGGGATCTAGAGTCTTCTATAGTCATGTTAGCTGGCATAGTGAGGACATATAGTCGGATTTTGGACGTATTTCTCGGATGTAGGAATTTAAGGTTTACGCGGCCAGGCATGCGGCAATGCGAAAATTTTAAATACCATGATTCTAGAGGTATGTACCTTAGTCGAGGACTCTGTGAATATCGTAGCCTTGCTCACTAGCATGACGAAGATTCCGAATATCATGATTTTGGACAGACGCATATGATTATCGGACTGTGTGTTTGAGACTGTGATTGTTGGGGTGTTTGACCTAGAAGGAGTATGACCATTCTAATTTCGAGGACGAAATTTTCTAAGGAGGGTAGACTTGTAGCACCCAGTTTTCTGAAATTGGGAATTTTTGAAAATTTATTATTTTTATTATTAATTAATAGTATTTTAGTCAGGATATGATTTTTGGTGATTATTAGTGTAGTTAAACCATTTCTAAAGTCATGCTAAGTCATGACTTATGACTTTGTGATTTTGGTTAGTATAACTTAGTGTAAACCCTAGTTTTCTCTAACCTAGAAGTTGCCATGACCAATGAGAGCTTAGCCATAGGCTTAGAACACCAAATTAGTGATTTTTAGCCAAAAGGGTATTTTGGTAATTTACTAGACTTTATTTGTGATTATGTGATTTTAATATTATTTTAATCATGGTTGAGTCCCATGATTAGTCCCTAACCTATCCTACCCTAAACTAGAGGTTAGCCACTAATCTAGAAGCATTAGGATGAAGATTGGTCATGGGGTAAAGTAAGTTAAATATCTAGATATTACTATTCTTGATATTTTGCTTAAATCACTCCAAATATCCAACCCCTTTACACAAGTCCAAGCCTTAGCCTAGAAGAAAGCCAAGGACACCTCCCCTACCCCCATGGCAGCCAAGGACCCCCCCTTGGCAGCCCACATTCTATAAAACCCCATTGAATTAATTCATGAATAATTTACATGAAATTAATTCCTAGAAAATCCATTTTTCTTCAAACCTTCACAACTTGATCATTCTTGATCCAATTTCACTCTAGTCTCTTGCATTGGGATCCTACAACATCTAAGGTGCTAAGGGGAACTAGCAATCAAGGATTTAGAAGCATTGGACATCATCAAGTGGAAGAACACACACCCCCATTTTCCTTGATTTTCATTGGATTGCACAAATAGGTATTTTTTCACAAACTTAGTTAAATTCCTGTTTTTCCTTCATAAATGCATTCATATAGGACTAACACTAATGTGGGTAAAGTTTGGTGGGAATTAGAAGTGTTTTGGTGTCCGTATCGGACACGTATCCAAAACTAGGAAACCATGTTTGATGAAATGCCACTGAGAAATGCATTTCATTATTTTGTAAAACAAATTTCATAATCTTGTAGCCCTAGACTTGTTGTTTACCCCCACACTTGACTGAGCACAAATTAGAACCGTGTCCGTGTCAAAAATCGACACGAACCCACTGCCAGGACACCGCACTGAGGCATACAGCCTCCCCTGCTACCCGACACCTAGTACGGGCACTGTAGGACACGTGGACACGTGCAAATTGACATAGAGGAGGGGGCAACCTCTGACATACCCCCCCTCGAGTTTGAGACACGTGTGTGTCGTATAGAGGACACACGGACACGTGCACTGGTCGTGTACTGTCAGCACACACGCGCACATGCACGACTTTGAGCGTGTCGTGTCGCATGGACACGACACTAGGGTGTCTCGTAGTGACACGGGCATGAAGCCCTACATGTGGCGTACACGTGGACACGAGCACGTGGTGCATCGTGTCCTGTGTCGCGAGTACGACGCGTGTAACCGCGTGCACGACGCTGTCGAAACGCGCGTATCAGTCGTGTTTTTCACGACTGATACGGGTTTCGTATCGTGTCCACGAGTGTCGTGGACACGTGACAGAGTGTCCATCGTGTAGCCCTATATGTGGGCTACACGTGTGTGTGACCACGAGTAGTGTCGTGTCTCGTGGTGTGTCCACGAGACACGTGAACACGTGCACGACGCTGTGCACGCGTTGAGTGTCAGGAATTTACCCGTGTAGTGTTTTTGTGAGATTGGACACGTGAAACCGTGTCGTGGTGTCGTGTCAGGCACCTAGGACACTAGTGTATGTGTGGGGTGTTAATTACCAACCCATAGGATCGAGTCTTAGTTTGGTTTCGTGGGTGAAATCGAGTTTACCTAGTTTCTAGTTCACAGTCCCTATTTTCCAGGTTTTAGGATAAATCCAGTTTTGCAAATCCGAGTTTTAAACCTAATTTTGATCTGAATTATACATTGTATGGTATGTTTTTAGTATCTATATACGTAGTATATATGTATGTGAGAGTGTGGGTGAATTTTAGGGGTAATTGGTTGTGTATAGGTATAGTTGTGTGTATATACATATATATGTATATATATATAACTGTGGGTGTGTGTGTTTGTGGCTGAATTTTGGGTTCCAGGATCAGGAACCACCCCCTCTCCTTTCTTGTCTACTGTCAGCTCTCTCTCTCACTGTTCATTCACTCTCTCTCTCTCACTCTATGTCTCTCTCTCTATGTCTCTCTCTATATATATGTAATATATATAAGTTATATATATAAATATGTATATATATATATATATATATATATATATATTGATATATATATATATATATTGTATTAGATTATACATGGTATTATGTATATATATATGTGAGTGTGGGTTGTATTATATAGAGTATTACATATTGGTATTTGGGTAGTAGATAGATAGTGTATGTCTATATATATATATATATATATATATATATATATATATATGTATGACTACTAGGTATAGGTTTATATAGAAACCTAAACACTAGCCTATGGCCAAGATTATTAGCCTATGGCTTGGGGCTAACCCTAATGGCCCAAAACCCAACTTGTTGACCCTTGTTGACTAAGGGTTGACCAAAGTCAACCTTAGGTCAAAAGTGACCTAGTTAACCTAGAAATGACTAGGAATGACCTAAAACAACTAGTTTGACTAAAACCCTAACTAGTTGACTAGTGTTGACCTAACTTTGACTAGTTTGACTTTAGAGTTGACCAAGAGTTGACTTTTGACCAGATTGACCTAGAATCATGTAGTATGCATTGTATACTCTATTTTTACCATTGTGGATATGTTGTGACCTGTTTTACTCTAAATAGGACTCTGTGACACCAGTTCGGACATCTATTCATATCAGTCATACAGGGTGACAGACGAGTACATTCTCTGATCTTTTCATACTTGTTAGGACTTATATTCTTGCTTTAGATTACTTTACATGATGCTGTCACGTCATTATCACGGATTGGTACTATATGGATCTTGTTATGCGATGTTATCTCCCTCGGGGTGCATCAGATACAGTTGTCATGTGCTTTTCACGAACATCTTGTATTTTATGTACACCGCTTTCATGTATACTCTTGTGCAATCTTGTACTCTCATGATCACGTGAGCAAACATGATAAAAACCTCTTGTACAAAGTAACGTAACTTGACTGGATCCTTGTGTATTGATTGGGGAGGGTGAGTAGGAAATGGTTATGTGATCAATTCCCATCTTGTACAAATTCTTGTGAAATCTTGTGAAATCTTGTATATGTCCTAAGCCCGTTTATATAACCATATCATGCTCTAAATCACAGGTTACCTACAGTTCTTACTTATCATATATATAGATATTTCCAGTTATCAAATCTCTCTCGTTTTACATATATTCTTTACAGTTCATGTATCTTACTCTATGCATGCTTTACATTTCCTAACCTGATATGAACTGCGTGAGATGTATTGTGCTCGTTTCTGTCCTGACTGGGCCTGTTGAAAATATTACAGATGATGATGGTGACTGTCCTACCTTCTATGGGACACATGAGGGTGACCTTCAGGAGCCTGAGGAGCATCTAGCTCAGTAGAGGGTGCCTAGTCTAGTCTAGTGTTTATAGTTTTCATTTTGTATCGGACTGTTCCGATTGTTAGTTGTGACTTAGTTATATTTCAGGTCTTGTACTTATTTGTGTTGGATATCTACTTTGTGGGGTGTGATAACTCTATATATATTCAGTTCTTTCTTTCGTCTGATTCCATATCATGTTCTATCTTTATCTTTCCTAGACTTGTGTTTGAGATATAGAGTTGAGATGTTATGTTATACCTCCGTGCGGAGATGACAGGTTTATATGTCTTATTGTTAGATGTTAGTTGTTATAGATGACCTATACAGCGTTCTACCGCCGACACTGCGGCGTAGGCTGGACGTACCCACGTTCTCGTGCCCCTAATCAGGGTGCGGGTCGTGACATTGATGAAGAAAGCTAATAACAGGTGGAGTTTCAACCAGAATTGAAGTACCAAAGCTTATTACATCAATACAATATACACAGTAGCTTCGCCTTGTGCAAAATTCACATGTGAGTACACCTAATTAAACATGTTAAAATGGAAAATAAATGGTTGGTAAAGGATCTAGGCTATGTGTACGTGTCCAACATAGTGTCTCGTGTCCACCACAACATGACACAGTGTGTCCAGTGTGTGTGTGTGTGTGTCTCTGTGTGTGTGTGCGTGTGTGTCCGTGTGTGTGTGTGTGTGTGTCTGTGTGTGTGTGCGTGTGTGTCCGTGTGTGTGTGTGTGTCCGTGGGAGAGGAGGAGGAGGAGGAGGAGGAGGAGGAGGAGTAGGAGGAGGAGGTTAGGGTTTACCTGAGCTCGAGGAGGAGGAGGTCAACGGGGGGGTACGGGTCGCCGGAGAGGAAGGGAGTCGCCGGGGGGGGAGGGAGTCGCCGGGGGGGGGGGGGGGGAAAGCGGTCGTCGAAGGAATCGCCGGAGGGGGGGAAGGAAAAATTGGAAATTTCGAGTGAGTGGGAAAAACGAAACGCTGTGCCCTAAGTAAAAATATTAGCGACGTCACATGAGGACGTCGCTAAACGTCGTAAACTGGCGACATATTTTAATAATCCAGCGACGTAACGTCGCTCTTCAGCGACGTAATTTTATATCTGTCGCTGAACGTCGCTGAATAGCGACGTTTTGCGATGTTTATATAAAGGAGTCGCTGAATTCTATATATAGCGACGTAATTTAACGCCGTCGCTAACTTACGTCGCTAATAGATCATATTTTAGTAGTGTTTGTAGCTATAGGAAGTTGAACGTGGATTATCAATAAGTCTAGAATGAATTATGTCTGGGTCGATACCCGAGCGGTTAAAGGAGATGGACCCTAAATTCGTTGGCGAATGAATTCTTCCTGGGTTGATCCTTTTTTGCATTTCCGAACATAGTGTGAGATAGTAATAGGCATATATTATTTGAACGATAAACGATGCAATGAATAAAAATAAATGAAATGGAGATTTATCCTATTTTTCAAGTCGGGCCAATCATTGATCGAACTGAAGGATTCCTATAGTTCTTTATATGGAGTTATATAGCATGGCTTCATTCATAAAGTGAAGTATCAATATAGAAAGTAGGAAAGACTTTTTGGATTTAGCTACACCATTAGATTATATTGACAATTCCATAAAACTTATCATACTATCATCATAGTAAGATGATGGTCGGGCATATAGGCCCCTCACCTACACTAATTTTCGAACACACCAAAATCAACAGTTCTTACCAAACAAAACAAAAGTGAGAAAAAATCTTACCAAATAGGGAAGAAAAAAGAGAGGCAAAATATAAGCAAAAGAGGAGGTTAATTTGAAGTATTTATTTGGAGTGTATTATTATGTGCAAGACACTCCAAAAGTAGTAATTTATATAATTTTTAATAATTAATAGTATGTGTTTAGAATCTCTTAACTATGTATCACGCCCTAGAACCAGAATACTGGAGAGCGGGAGAATGACTCAGCCAGCTACGTATTACGGGTAGATGAATACCGTATAATACGATCAATGCTGTCTAACCAGACGAGGGGGGTGCATACTACATGAAAGTCTTACTATGGTCATTTCACATCTATTGTCTCAATCATTCAAGCAAGGAAACAAAAATAGAGAACATATAAAATAAAGCAGTAAGGCGTCCCAAACGCTCAGTCAAAATGTTCTTGAGATCTGGCTTTACAAAATAAAGCCAGATGATATAGCAAGTATACATAATTGTTATTAGCTGCAGTCTGACTTAATTACAATCATGTAAAAGTAAGTACAAGACAATCCGACTAACATGTCGGTGCCAAACGGCTAAGTATAAAGGTAAATAACAAAACGAGCGGTGAAGTAAGGAACCCACTCGAGTCCTCCTACAATCATCCCTCTAGTATTGACCATCTTGGAGGTGGAAGTAAGCGGAGTCCTCGGGAACCGGCTCTAAATCTGGTCATGCAAAACCAGAGAGGTTAGACCTCTAATAGCAAGTACCACAAGGAAGCACGATATGAGGAATTAAAACCAGTAATAAGAGAATATAATAATAGATCTCTACTTTCCACTAGGATTCACATAACATCACGACACTTCGAACCAACCTCCCAACCAAACAAGGACAGAAGTTGGCCCGTCACGCCCTGACATTCTGATCATCTTAGTTAGGCAACAGAGTAGATACAATACACAAAAAAATCATCTTTGAACGGCCAATCAATTCCTACGGCTTGCTATTGTGAGTCCCAAGTTATCCTGGAATTATGCAATTAGGGATTCCTCAGTTCTTACTATATGCAAGCAAGGCTAGTCTATCCAATCATTCAATTGCGCCAATCATGTAGTTAGACGAGTCCCAGCGGGACGCCCGCCGTTATAGCATGTACAATAATATAAGCAGATACCGTTCCCTGCCCGTGTGACAGATTTACCGTATCTGTGGGAACCAGCCGGCCCGTCGGGCACTTAATAGTCCCAAGGGGGCTGCCATGTAAGAACTCGAGAATCCATTCTCTCTATGCCATCATTATTTTATTTAACTTAATAGTCTCTACGTTGCGTGAAGTTCCATGCCGTGGATCATGGTCGTTCAAATGAGTACTTTCGTACGGGGTACGATATGCACAACTCTACAACGATACCCGTGCGGCTATGTTATAGGTCTTACATAGCGTAATGCAACAATCAAATCTAACCACGGAGTAATCAGGCCTTGACCATAAAGTACACATGCTGTTTTTGTAAGATAAAGAAATAAATAAAAATGAATAATTTGAAGCCTGCATGTGCCTGTATGCCAATATTCGGGATCGGCTAATCGAGTATAATAGTTCATTGCATGAACGTGTCTCATTCATTCAATTTAATAAGACGACTAGCCAGTCTCTTAGTTCCAACTAGGAACGCATGATCAATCATTAGTCAAGTAATAGTCGGGGTCAATTCGTGACAAGGCATAAAAGTCAAATTAGTATTAATCATGGTCGAGTCCATAACTAGTATAAAATAGTTGGTAACATATTCTTGAAGCCAAGGAAAAGATCTACAAATTTCATGTTGGGAGTTGAAAGAAATTCTAGCCACAATCTCGTCAATTAGGACATATAACAGTCAGAAACAACCAAATTATGCATATGCGGCCTATTCTGCGACATGCATGCAACCGCGACACCATATGCAGCTCAACTGTGACATGCGCCTCATGCAGCTCAACTGCGACATGATATGCGCCTACTGCGACATGCGCCTCATGCGGCTCAACTACGACATGATATGCGCCTACTGTGACATGCGCCTCATGCAACATGTTGTTCGTGCTGCAGATGAATATAGGAACGAACCAAAAATACTTTTTGCCATAACTTCCACAAAATAAATCGAAATCTAACTTTTCAAAAGCCAAACTTTAGTAGAATTAAATTCTCTACAACATGGAACCACTTATTTTCAAAAACAACAATGTTTGATAGATCAAAACCCCAAAAATTCATAAGAAAAACCTAAAACTTAAAACTTAGATCTACACCCAACCATCCATAGAAAACAAAAACTTCAAGACCTAAACTTGTAGAGGAAGAGAAGATGAACAACATAAACTAAAAATAAATGGGGATGCATGAAATCCCTCATGGTGTGCAAGATGTACTTGCCTCTCACAAGTGGATTAGGGTTTGGTGGAGGAGTAAATGTGAATGAATGAAGAGAGAGAGTGGAAGAAGAACTTTTATATCAAGGTCAAGTGGATCTCCACCATTCATTCTCTCCACCAAATCCAAGCCATCCATTCCTTTCCATGTTGAACCAAACCGAACCAAGTTGGTTTCCCATGAACCGAAATGAACCAAGAGCCAAGAAAAAGCAAAAAATAAAATACAAAAAAATTAATAAGCGCAAATTTGAAGAATTTAAATACAGAATAAATGCATGATAAATATTGAATAAATACATTCAAGAAGTACACGTATAAAATACTTTATTCTGGGAACGGGGAGTGACACTATGGATGCTAGAGTTTGGTACACATAAATTCTATATTCTTGAAAATCATTTTTTTAGAGTATATTTTAATATTTGATGAATATATAAATATTTATGAGAAAAAATAAACTGAAAAAAATAACAAACTCCAGAAAAAATCATAAAAAATACAAAAAATACATTCTTAAAAAATAAAAATAAAAATCGAAAAAAATTCTTAATAAAAGGAAAAAGATAAAAAAAGAAAAAAAAGAGAGAGAATACATTCTAAAAAATGATGAAAAATTGAAAAAACCCAAAGAAATCTTAAAAAAGAAAACAAAGTGAAAAAAGCAAATTCTTAAAAAAATGAAAAAAAAGGTAAAAAAAAAAGGAAATTTTTTTCAAATGGGATAAGAAAAAATAAAAACAAAAAAAAATTATACGGATAAATAAACCAACATATTTTTAAAGATAGAATTTTCATATTTTATGGACAAATTATATATCCAAGATATTTGTAGTTCTAAAAAATAAATTTTTATAACTGAACTCAATTTTTTTTTTTTTTAGAAACTGAAATCAAATCTTCAAATTATCAGGAAATAAAACGTCTTCTAGAAGTCCAAACAATCCATGTACACACCCCTCTGCTAACAGTCCAAAGTAACAATCACAATCACAATCACAATTACGGTGACCCATACAGAAGCGCCCACACACACGTCACCGACCATTCCTCCTCCTCTAATCGATCAATAGTCACGAGTCCCCATTGAACCCACACACAACCGTACCAGCCCGTGCGCCTCTTAATTTAGTCCACGCCAACAAAATCCCTCTCTCGTAATTTCCCCCAAACTCCGAGCCTACGTTCCTTCACAGCCTGGCGTCAAGCCCTCCCTTCCCTCTATTTAAGACCTCAAACGAAACAAATATCAACGAACAAATAAAATAGGAACGAAACAATACTTCCGAATTAACTGAAAGGACGACGAATTACTCGTCAAAAAATAAACTAGAAATGGGTTTGTGCACCTCTTGTGACGCATCGGCGGTGGGCCGGCCATCGACGACGACGAAGCTGATACTCGCCGACGGGAGCCTGAGGGAGTTCGACCGGCCGGTCCGGGCGAGGTCGGCTCTGGCGGAGGAGAAGTCGGGCCGGTGGTTCGTTTGCGACGCCGACGAGATGGAGTTCGACCGCTCCGTCTCGGCCGTCGGCTCCGACGAGTGGCTCCGGCTGGGCCAGATCTACTTCGTCCTCCCGAAGTCGATGCTCAAAATGCCGCTCCGGCTGGGCCAGATCTACTTGTGCCTTGCCATGCTACCCTTTGGTACCCTTAGCTATCTAATCTCATTAGATTAATAACGATCCCCTAAGTGTGCTTTTATCATATTAATGCAATAAGGTTGCTAGGTGACTATCTAGGTTTTCCCCACATATAACTATCAACCAACTTTATATAGCTGCAAAAAATATAACTACCCACAAAAATATGCAACACCCTAAAAATGGAACCTTGAAAGGAATTGAGCCAAAAGAGATTGATATGGTCTTAATAAGTTCTAGGGAAATCAAGTAGAATTTTATAGGGAATCTTTTCTTTCTGGTTGTGACAAGAGATTTCTGGAAATAGAGACAACCGCTAGAAGTGTAAATCCTCTAATCAGGCAAAAGTCAGAATGATTTGATGGTGCAAAAAGACAACCATGGTATGACTATAGTCTGAATAATATTCGAAAATCAAATATGTTTGAAGTCACTTTGTCTCAAATTCATGTCTCGCCAGAGTGTACCTGACTGCAGTGAATTTTTTTTTTGACCCAATAACTTGAATAATTTTAGGTTACCGAGTAATCTTTCAACTTTATCCATTTCATGGCTAAGCAACAAAGAAGATCAACATGGTGCATTTAGGACAGTCACAATAATATCCGGAAACCTATGAACACCCGAAATCACTTCAACTTTAGAGTCTTTTGCCTCGCCAGTACGCAATTGGCTGCAGTAAACTCGCAGTTTCCATAATTCAGACAATTGACTATAACGCAATGTGCGAAGTCATATTAGGTCACGGAATATTTTCCCAAACTTTGTCCATAAGAATTTCAAAGGAGTTTCCGAAAAATTCAAACGAGTTCTAAGGTTCTAGTCATGATAGAAAAAGATGTTGATGTATGTTCTTCTGGTTTCAAGAAAATTTATCAGGATAGATATGTGTTCCAGTAGCTCTTGAGATTTAAAAGATTTGATTTTGAAGAAATTGATCAAACTTGAGTATGACTAATTGAGTTGGACACACGATAAGGTAGAAGAATCAGAGCTTTGAGTTGAGTTGAAGAAGCCAATGAGTATATTCCCGACAAATCACTTAAAGGATACAGACGTTTACCAAAATTATTTGAGGAAATAATTCCTTATCCAAGGAAAGTTTTTAGAATGTGATGGGTAAGTAGGGTTGACACAAAAGAAGTATGTCTTTATGGATTCAAGGAAGTCAGGTTAAAATGGTTTAGTAAAGCCAACAAGGGGATGGTTCAACAATTTAAAAGTTTTTTTTTCAATAATTTAAAGAAGATTTAATAATAGGATGGAATCAATTCTATGACCGTTCGTACTTCATGATACTCAAGTATTGAGTTTAAAAGTTGTTTAGGCCTTGAATTGATCAAGAAGTTGCATAGAGAGAGTAGGGTTTCGGGTTGAGTGGAGGGGATCAAAATAAAATATTTGGAATAACCTAGGAGATAACAATCAGTATTGAAAGTATTTTTTTTGAAAATATCTTTTAGGGAAATTCTGAACTAACTAAGCTGAACCAATTCTTTTGGTAATAATTAACCTTGAGGCTTTATAGTTCCAGAAGAATTTGGTTCAGGATTAGTTCCGAGAAAGTCAATTAAAATGAGGTTAAGGCGAATGGTTGGATACGCTAGTCGTAGAAGTACTCAGATAGATAAGGGTTTATTAGAATTAGAAACTCTAGATAGCGAACGAGTCTGAATTCCAAATAAAGATAGAGAAATAAGATTTGATCGACTAGTGGAGAAGTTTGAAAAAATAGGTTTGCTGACGAAGGAGATTGAAGAGTTCTAATATTGGTCCATAAATAGCAAAAAAATATAGATCCTAAGGGATGCCATTTCGCTAGGGCCCACGGACCGGTATGGTCGTCACCCAAAAATCTATTTAAATAAATAATTTCCGAAAACCGATTTGAAATGCTTTTATAAAGTTTTATAAAAATTTGGGCAGCATTTCCTCTATATTCGGGACAACCCAAAACTGGAAAAATGCGTAGACAACTCCAACAATTATCCCAAACCAGGGAAAACCCAAAAATTAACTTCCAAAACCATTTTTACACAAAATTAAATTCACAAAATAATTTTCGAAGCTTAATCGAAACCCGAAATATAATAGGAAATCCCGAAATGAAATCGGAAACCACAGCACCCAAAATCCAGAAAACACATTTCGAAAAAATCCGAAATAACCACAGAACATCATAGAATCAGTTTCGGAAACTCCGAAACCATTACGCCTACAAAGAACCGAATTCCCGGGAAGGAATCGGGGACCAATTTCATCATCGACTACCGAAAATGGAACGGGACAAAGGAATTATACCTTGGGTTGCTCGGCTAGAGCTCTCAGATGTTATAAAGAAGAAAAGAAATTCACGGACAGAGGACCGGCTCGGGACAGCGCCTCGCCGGGGTACGGCTGCGCTGGAACGGTGGGGTCCGAAGATCGGGGCACGAAGAAAACACGAACAGCGGGTTCGAAAACCCCGGGACAGCGCTGGACAGCGCTGTTCGGATCAGCGGGAAGCTCACGGGAACCTTGCAGGAACCGGGACAGAGGGGAATGGCTAGGGCACAGCCGCGGGACAGAGGGGAACTGCTAGGGCACAGCCGCGGGTCCCGATCGGGGTCGGGGAGCTCGCTGTCGAAGGTGGACGGTGCTCGGAAGTGGGGTCGACGGTTGGCCGGAGCTAGGCGGCCGGGGGACGGCGTCGGAAGTGGACGGCCGCGCGGGGAGAGCCACTGGATAGGGCGCACGCTCGGGTGGAGGCAGGCGCCGGAAGGCAGGGTCGGTCGGAGGTCCGACGGGGCGCTGGCCGATGGGCGAAGGCGCCGGACTGGGGTCGGGGCGGTCAGCCGGGGAGGAAATGGAGAAGAGGAGTTTGGGGAAAGTGGAAAAGGAAAGGGAATGAGAGGAAAAGTGAGAGAGAATGAGATGGAGAAGTTGGTTTTGTGTTGGCTTTCTTTGTTCGTGGGAGTGATGGGAGAGTTAAGTGTTGTGGGATTAAATGGGAGAAGTGGGAGAAGTGTAGGTGTAGTGGCTGTGGAAAAAATCGTGGAGTAGAGAGAAAAGGGGAAAGGAAAATGGGGAGAAAGAATAGGGAGTGGGAGGGGCTCAGTCACAGGGGTGACCGGGTCGGTTCGATTGGGAACGGGTTTCGGGTCGGGTTGGGGAATGGGTAGATAGGATCTAAAACCCAAAATACAAACCATTATATATCACCAAAATATTAATTTAGGGATCCTAATTGGGAATGGGTCCAAACTGAGGCCGGGCTCGGGTTGCAAACAAAACCTATGTTATTATTATTTTTGAAAATAATTTCGAACCCGCAATAATAATAATAAATATAATAATGATTTAATTTAACAAAGTGTATATTTAAATATTACGACAAAAGAAAATTCAATAATTTACCAAATATGCAATTAAATCTAATTAATTCAATAAATCCGAAATACGCGTTTCACAGAATTCATCAGAGATTCTTAAGTTATAGTATAATATGGCTTGATTTTGAATATTGGTTGTCTGATAGATATGTGGGGATTATAAATGCCATATGTCTTAGATATCTAAGGATAATGACTCTAGTGACTTGATGGAAGGTTATAAGTTTTAGTGACATACCTTGAGGGAGTAGTGTGACCAAAGGTGGGTAGAAGTCCTCAAGTATTCGGGGTTATAAAATTTTTTTGAGAAATTAAATTTGAGGAGATTAAGGTAATAGTAGACTTTGATTTAAAGGGATAGTTACGAATTAGAATTTCGAGGACGAAATTATTTTTAAGCTGCGTAGATTTGTAGCCTCCCTTCCCGAAATTTTTTTAAAATATTTTTATTATTTATTTAAATAGTGATTTTAGAAATTTTTTTATAAATAATTATTTAGTTAGTTATTACGGTAGAAGACTTTAGCCATAGTTAAGTTTTGAAATACAAGACAACTAGGAATCATGGCACGGGTAGTGCAGTAGCATGCTTTGACTAGTGTTTAGCCATGGTAGAGGAGTGCCAAGCCATCGGTGTGTCCTAACTAGGAAAACCAGGACAAGTTATAGCATGACCATTAGAAATAGTTTAATTAATTATTATTAGATTTATTGACTTTGCAGAAACCGGTTATACTATTTTAGCCCGGACTGGATCCGAACTGAGCCCAAGCCCATGTAGGCAACCAATGTATACAAAGATTCCATGTAGACATATTTTTAAGTAGATGCAATGCCGATTATGGGATATTGTAATTCATTATAGTTATTATTATTATTAATGTTTTTATTATCAATACTATTGAGATTATTATTATATAATATTATTTTATTATTATTGATTATATTTAAAATATTGTACTGCTTGTATAGAATTTGTGGTATAGTCATATATATATATATATAAACACCTGGGTATATATATATTGATTTGTAACTATATCAGAAAATTTATTGTACAATAAAATTTTTAATATAAATTACTAAAAACGATAAAAGTTTTGGAAATTTAGGGAAACGATAAGATCCGACAGACACGCTGTCGGAATTTGGAGTGATGCCCAAATTCCGACAGACGGTCTGTCGGAATTTGGACATCACCCCAAATTCCGACAGTCCATCTGTCGGAAATCCACCCCTCCCCCCAGTTCAGTTGTTCGGTGGTTCGGTTCAGTAGTTAGTACGTTCCCGTTCGGTTCTTTATGCTAAATACTGAAGGCTGGGTGTGTTTCAAAAAAAAAAGGCTTGGTTGGTTGGTTGGTAGGTGGGGAGTAAAGTGTTGGGTTGTTGGGGAGAGTAAAGTGTTGGGTTGTTGCTGTGAAGCCGAGAAGGAGAAGGAGAAGAAGAAGAAGTAAGAAGAAGAAGAAGAAATTCAGTGGTATTTTTTCAGATCTTGTATCCTAATGTTCACCCTTGTATCATAAACACTAATGTTGATATTTTTTTTCATATTTTTTAGGACACTAATGTTCATCCTAATATTTTTCTAGGACACTAATGTTCATCCTATTTCTCATATTTTTTTAGGACACTAATGTTGATATTACATAAACACTAATGTTCATCCTTGTATTCTAACACTAATTTTGAACCACTATCAAAATCCTACGAGTTTAATGTTCATTAAGGCATTGTGTGTCATTTTATATATACCACTAATTTTGAACCACTAATAACAACCACTAATGTTCATTATTGTATTCTAATGTACATAAACACTAATAACAACAACTAATAACAACCACTAATAACAACCACTAATGTACATAAACACTAATGTTCATCCTTGTATTGTAACACTAATTTTGAACCACTAATTGTGTGTCATTTTATATATACTACTAATAACAACCACTAATGTTCATTGATATATTAGTGTTTTATAGCTCTAATATTCATTGATATTTACAATTAGTGTTCATAGTTGTGTAATATCAATGAAATTTAGTGTTAGGATGCAAGGATGTAAACTCTAATTGTGTGTCATAAACACTAATATTATTTTTAGAAATAATCAATGATACCTACAATTTTATAGAAAATAACAACCACTAATGTTCATTGGTACAATTTTATAGAAAATAACAACCACTAAATATGCATTTTGACAACCATCTTTTTACAGATGGCTACCCAAAACGATGGTCATATACCAGGGGGCGAACTACAGAATTGATTAAGCAGCAACGCGAGTCGCACATATGTAGTCTGATATTTACTGGAGAGGTATATATACTTTTAATTATGTTAGTCAATAAAATTTTCATTTTATATGTTTAGTAATAACATAGTTTGTATGTTTTATATATAGCTATGTGATTATAAAAGGGAAGTGCGGTGTCAAAATAATACATGGCGCTATGAGGGCCAACTTGGTTTCTGGAAATTGACTAGTGACCAAGAAGCGTTATTACACGTATTTGGTTTTTATTACCTTGATCAAATAAGTTTTCTACGTCACGATAGAGACTTGATTCTCAGTCTAGTGGAGCGCTGGTGGCCCGAACGAAATACGTTCCAGCTACCTTTTGGAGAAATGTCTATTGTGCTTAAAGATGTTACAAATATTTTAGGTCTACCTATCACAGGTGAACCTATAATATTTGATGAGCAATTTTTTGCTGAGACATCGATCACGACCTACCTAGGTGTGGAGGCACAAAAATTGAAAGGCAAAGGCCTAGTGTCGTATACATGGCTCCGGCAGAATTTTATACACATAGATCGTATCGGTGACCAAGAAATATCAGTTGATGAGGAACGGGTAAGTATTACATTTGTGGTTAATATTTGTGCACATAGATTATATATCAATTTAGTTTAGCTAATATAATATTTTTCATATTCTGTTCAGGTCATTGCATGCACTAGAGCCTATTTACTATGCCTTATTAATGCTTTTTTGTTTCCCGACGCATCGGATATGGTAAATTTACGGTTTCTATTATTTCTGAATGATTTGACGGAACCGACGAGTCATGCGTGGGGAGCGTCAATGCTGGCATATCTATACAGTGCTATGTCAGACTTTGTGCAGTTCCATTCGAAGGACAAATTGATGAAAAATTTAAATGGATGTGCTACATTGATTCAGGTACGAAAATTGTTTGAATTTGGTATATATTTAAAATTTGTTATATATTTAAAATTTGTACACTTATATCATATATTTTTTAGGTTTGGTCCTACGAGCATTTTTCTATCGGTAGGCCACTTTTCCTTATCAGTAGCGACGCACATGTATTTTCGGTCGCTTTACGGTAGACTACTGATGCGGTAGATCCCGCACACTGTGTTTACTCGGTTGCCCCGATATATCGGGGCCAATTGATTCACCACATATTTCAGAGGTAATAAAAGTCACCATTCTATATCTATTTAGTATATTATGTTTTATTTCCTTATAATTATTTGTCAAAAACAGGTTCAAATGGTGCATTATTCTATTAATCCTTATCCTTCTGAGATAGAACGAACAGCATATGAATTAAGTCTCCATAGGTTTTACATAATATACCATGGAGACATAATGTATCATCCAGCTGATCGGGTTATGCGGCAATTCGGTATGAAACAACATATACCCGAAGACCCGCCTCATTACAATCGTGGTAGAGGAAGTGCAACCGTAAGAGCCCGCAAATTAATTCCTGCTTGGAATTCTAGATTAGAGACGCATAACATCTCACATTTGTCTCAAAACATAGCTACTATGAAGGACTGTAAGTTATTTTAAAGTTAATATTTTTGCCATATTTTTCTCATAACATCTCACATATTTCGTATATGCAATAGTATACGAGGATTTTGCATATAGATCTTGGTGGGGATCTCCAGTTATAAGCAACAGACGCTACATATATCAGGAGCCTCGATTCGAGCATAGAGCTATAGATGATTCTAGTCTGCGTGGATTTTATCAACATATAATAAGAACTGATGTAAGTAATTATTTTAGTTTACAATATTTTGGATTACAATGTTTTAGCTTGCATAAGAACTAAAATAAAGTGCTATTATTTTAGGTTCCAGCTTTGGAGCAAGCATGTGATAACCCAGATCCTGAAGTGTTGAGAACGACAGTAAAAAACTTTCTGGACTGGGTGAAAGCGGAGCCGGAGCCTCCGAACCCTCCGTTACATATTCCGCAAGATTATCATGTTGGCATTATTAGCCAACGTTAACCACTTCCCCGCAGGGTTAGGCACCATGTCACCCAACCGTTCCCCGATAGTCCGCCCCAGCAAGCTGATGAGATCCCGCCTCAGCAAGCTGGCGAGATCCCGCCTCAGCAAGCTGACGAGGAGTGGGTTGGCCAGGGGACTTTCCAGGGCTGGCATGTTTCAGTGGGATGGTGGTTTTCGCAGTGGGAT